>OZ020288.1:4631991-4701873 GCA_963971205.1 Aethes cnicana
CTCCAATAATCGCTGTCGGCGAATAGTCGTCGCGGAGGAACACGACGAGGCGACGGAGTGAGCCGGTGAGGGCGCGCGGCTGTGGTGGGCGGAAGAGCGGTCGTCGGGGGCTCCGGCCGCGGTCGCAAAGTCTTCGCCCGGCGCTCTCTTTGCCGAGCGGCTGCGTGTCTCCATAGTTGGGTCTGTTTTATTCGAAGGACCACTTTGTACGGTCTACCAATAAAACGATCGCAGTCAGTCCTCGCGTAGTGGTTTTATTGGAATTATACAAGAGAATTATCAGTATTTGTCATCTGTTGTCGGTCGTCCGTTTTTTACATATCTGTCCGTCACCTCAAGTTTCGTCTTCCCCGGCTATGTCAGTACCTCGTCTGCCAGTCAGTCGGGTCAGTAAAGAGGCTGGACGCCGCAACATATATTAAAATTTATAACTTGAGATTGCACTTTATTTATGCATATACTATACCTGCTTTCCAACAGGCGAGCCGACGGAACACATTTCAAAACTCACTATCCATCAGGTGGGCCAAAATTATTAATTTACTAATTATAAAAATGATAGAAACTCATATCGGATCAGTGCGACAGACGCGTGCGTCTGTCGCATCCGTCGGCCGCACGCGTCAGTCGCAACCCACGAAAACGTCTCCATAATTCCCATACTACACCGGCCGCATCGCCGGCACGCGTCAGCCGCAGCCGCAAGCCGCAGCGATCGATCGGAGACATCCAAAACCGACCTTAACCCGGCTCAAAACGCTGGCTCTATTAAAATTCTTCAAGTCAACCGATAGATGGCGCTACTGGTACTACATTAGAGTATTAGGTAGCTATTTTATTTATTTACGAGCGCTGAGTACGTTATATTTTACTGTATTAAGTAGGTAAATAACACTATTGACACTTTAAATGTAATAACGAAACTAAAAGTCTTCAAGTCAACGGATAGATGACGCTACTGGTACACTACATTGCACATGCGTACGTACTTGATTGAAGTTTGAGATTTATGAAAAACATTATTATTATTTTATAGTCGTCGTGACCTGCTTGAAGACTCGTTGATCTAGATTACTTCCTGTGTTGCTAATTCGAACGGATTTACTACTGGGTGGATATAGGTACCTACTTTACGTGGTTAGTAAAGGAACTTTGAATCGTTATAAATCATAAACGGTTCTTTTGTCTGAAAAATGGTCAAAGAAACCTAATAATGATTTTTAAATACCTATTCAAGGATACCTCACATGCCATAGTTGGTTGACTTTTATTTTTTTATTTTGTACAATATGGCGTCTGGTGGCCGCCATTTTGAATTTTGATTAATTTCATATCTTCAGTGACACTCGCGCAATTCAGACGAATCGATTGACGTATGATTCATTAAAATCGACCCACGCGTTTGATCGCTAGTGTGCCACAAAGGAACAAACATACATACATACATACATACATACATAGACAGGTAAACACATAACCCTCCTTTGCGGTGCGCAGTCGGGTAATAAAGGTTCAATTTACTTAATATCATCATTAATAAAATTATATTAATATACACCGTTTCAGATGTATTTCATTATTTCACTATGTTTTATCACAAAAATACTTAAATATGTGTATATTTTAACTGTATTCAATGAATAATTGAATCTTGAAGTACGAGTAGGAGTGATTTGGAACGCAACCTCCGGAAAAAAAAAACAAAAGAAAAAGTTTTAGATTGCTGGTTTTGTAATTTAGAATACCTATACGAAGTAATAAAGAAGATATGAGCGATTCTAGCGATGAAGATACGAATTTAACTCCTCCAGAGTTAGCACAAACTGTACGTGACGCCGAACTAAGTCTTCTTCCCGAAAAATCGCGCGTGAGGTGAAAAATTTTGTGTTGCGCTCAGCAGCAAAGTCGTTTGCGGTCTCGTGCCTTGAAACCCTCGTTACACTCAGGATTCTATATTTGCAGCCTTGCATAACAATAGTTATTTGTTATGCAAGGCTGCAAAGTTGTTGTTTGCTGTGAGTGCGTGATTGAGACCCGAGTGAACGAAGGATTCTAGGGTTGAACCACGAGCGAAGCGAGTGGTTCAAATATAGAATCCTGAGTGTAACGAGGGTTTCAAGGCACGAGACAGCAAACGACTTTGCTGCTGAGCGCAACACAAAATTTTTCACCTCACGCGCGATTTTTCGGGAAGAAGACTTAGTTCGGCGTCACATACAGTTTGTGCTAACTCTGGAGGAGTTAAATTCGTATCTTCATCGCTGGAATCGCTCATATTTTCTTTATTACTTCGTATAAGTATTCTAAATTACAAAACCAGCAATCTAAAACTTTTTTTTTATGTTTTTTTTTCCGGAGGTTGCGTTCCAAATCACTCCTACTCGTACTTCAAGATTCAATTATTCATTGAATACAGTTAAAATATACACACATTTAAGTATTTTTGTGATAAAACATAGTGAAATAATGAAATACATCTGAAACGGTGTATTATTAATATAATTTTATTAATGATGATATTAAGTAAATTGAACCTTTATTTTAATAAAACTTTCACGACGAATTGCGTTTCAGAACGTATCGTTGTTTTTTTATTGTGACAGTGGCGTCATGCGTCGTTCGAATTTCAAAAACACTTTCCACGCTAGCGGATAAAAACAACTTTTGCGCTCAGATATCAAGCTGCAAAACGACCACTTTCGAGCCAGTGAGGTGAAAATAACTATTGTACTATTCATAAACATCACCCAAAAATGCGAAAAACATTTTCATAATCTTACGATACAATGACGATCGTTTAAAAACTGACAAGCCTTTGTCTTACTCGACAGTTCGCCCACGTTAATTGAGTGTTGTGAGCGAGACTTACCTAAACTGCTTAAACTTAGTCTTGAAAATGCTTCTAATTCAGTATTTCATGGTTTAGTATTTATTTATATATATATGTATGTATTTCTCTATATGAGTATTTAAATCGTTGTCTAGCACCCATAATACAATAGTTGCTTAGTTTGGGGCTGGGTCAATATGTGTGAAATGTCCCAAGATATTTTTTTATTTTATTTTACAAACAACGTCGCAATTTCTTACCCTGATGTTTGCAAATAAATATAATTTCGTTTCATTTCGCAAACGCGCATACCTAATATCTACGATTTAATAATATGTTGTTAGGTCCCCTGAGAGTATTAGTAAGTACTTAGTCGTAGTTTATTTGTAACAAGATTTCAACTTTTAAAACCCTGTGCTAGTCGAGAAATGGCGAAAGTTTTGACCCGTTTTTCAGACAGTTCGAAAAATTAAGGGATTGTTGCTATCTATGTTTGTAAAGTTAACGAAATGTGCTATACTTAGAGCCAAAGCGGGGGGCTTCAGAAGATTTAGATCTTTTGGATGCGGAGAACCTAGAGCTATATAGGTAGTCAAAAATGGCTTTTTTATCAAAAGTTAACATTTAACAAAAAGCTGAAAAAAATGGCGGGATCTAATTTTGTTCATTGATATCTACACCGAAAACCCGGGACGATCAGCTACATATTTAGTGAAATGAAAGACAACTGGAACTTGCCGGATATCTCTGAACCTCGGACTTGAAAGATGATCCATGCCATGTGATAACGAAGAAATGCGTTCTCACTAAAAGGACATATGATATGTATGAGACAGCGTCTCGGTTTTAACGACAAAAAGTAGTTCGTCTGAGAAGTTCACTTGACGAAACCGGTGTTCATCCGCAGTCACCTTGCAGCGGTCATTTGAATAACACTTTGTTTTGTATATAGATTATAAATAGGTACCTATTTGGTATTAGGTAGAAAAAAAACCGATCACATTAATAAAATTTTATTCCATGTAACCGAGAGTTATGTACAAAAGACACACTTAAGTCCATTTGATTAAACATAAAAAAGCTTGGTTGTTGAGTTTTGCAAATATCTAAGTACGAGCTTTTACCCGCGACTTCGTCTGCAGGGAATTTAACACTATATTTCCAAAGCCCGTTTTCCAGGATACATTTAAAACCTTTTCCAGAATTACGGGATTTCCGGGATTACGGGATTTGTGGGATTTCTATCCAAAGTCCTCTTCCGGGGTCCCTCTAATGAGTTTCTGGGATTTTTCCGGGGTTTCCGGGATAATAGTGGCCTATTGTGTTTATCCAGGTTACAAACTATCTGTATGCCAAATTTCATGCAAATTGATCGAGCCGTTTTAGCGTGATTGAGTAACAAACATCCAAACAAACTTTCAGCTTTATTATATTAGTAACATGAGATGTAGAATAACCTTCTAATATATGATTGTTCCATGGCTCTTTACGTCATCTCAAAGCTCACTATCGATAAACAAAACAATACAATAAATATTCATAATCATTAACTACTACCTAATGATGATGAGCACCTAATCTAGGACTTCAAATTATTGTATTTTGACACGCACTTCGAAACACGAAATGTCATTGCCGTCGAGTTGCAGCGCCCAATGCACTTTAGTCTCGATAGAGGGATAATAGGGTTGGACGGGGAACTTGTCCTTGTAGACATACGTGGTCCCCGCGGAGAGCGGGCAGGCAGCCTGCTCCCCGCCCTCCGTGAACAATTTGTCGCAAATCGAAGCGCCGTCCACTCCTATGAACGGCACGGGCACCCCAAGCACTATTGCCGACACGTGGTTCTTTAGTTCTTTGATCTCCTTATCTGCAACCGAAACGACTTCCTGTTAGTATCTATTATATACTCTTATTATACCCGTACGAGTCTCTACGTGCGCTACTCAATGTTCATGCATGAGTTTATATCTTGCATAAAGTAAACCACGGATTTTCCTTGTCCGCAAATGACAGACCGACAACTGCAGTAGATTTTACTTAGGTTATTTAAGTACCTACATGCGCGGACGAGGTGCTTAATAATAAAATCACGTCTTCTATACTTTAGTGTGCTCAGATAAATTAACATAATAAAATAATTTATTCTCTATTAAGGTAATCTCAAACGTACACTTAAACAAGGAATCCTTTATCTTTATACCTACGCTGTGATATATGCGATGACCATTATGTCTATCATTTTAAAAGTAATCGGGGTAATGGATCTCCTATCAAAATTTAAGGACTCTTGTTAGGATAGTGCATATTCCACTATCGCTGCGCTCACGCATCACGCCGCTTAAGTTCAGATAGGGAATCTCCCTGTAAATAGGATCGCTCACGCGTCAAGTTGAACTTTAAATCTAGCTGCTTAAAGTTCACGCGACGCATGAGCGATCCTATAGGGAACAGGGAGATCCCTATTTAAAGACCTCGAATATAGGCCCTGGTTTCTAACTGACGTTTAAAAGAGCCCAGTGGTGACCAATTTACCGAATAAATATTTAAATGACGATTTATGGTGACGCAGAATATGCCGACGTTACCCTAGGAATTGGGATAATGGATTGGTTCTTACCGGGAGTAAATTTTATTGTGATGTGTTCATTTGTGCCCTTTTTAAGTTTGCAGGGCAGTTTTTTGCACGGCTCCAGTTGCACGTTGTTGCTGAGATTCTCGAAAGATCGACCTGCGAACAAAAGATTTTACACCATGAATGGGGTGCCGAAATAAGTTCGGGGACATCGTTTTAGTTTCATCTGTCGGATAATATATAGTGATGGTACCTACAGCAAAAATAACGTGTGTTTGCAGTATAATAAATGGGAAATCCCGAATCCATCCATACCCTATTTGAAAACTGAATAGACCGCCCCTGTCTTGCCAAATGGTGGTTGGAGATGTTATTATGATATATTAAACTAGGCCTTAATTTCTCAAACAACTAGTAAAAGAGCCGGCTATAATAGTAAACAAGCATACAAGGCTAGCGGGAAATCATGCCGGAATATACACATTTTTATCGAATGACCATGTTGGTAATCAGTTTTATACTTTTTTTTAATGCAGAGATGTCGAGGTTGCTTATTCAGAAGTTATGATTTAATTTGTTGCCCATGACCTAGCTCACGCGATTGTAAGAATATATTCTACCTAACGAGAATATTTTCATAAAATAAAAGTGTCCTATGTGTAGGTACATGTTGACTAGGTATGTTGACTAGTATCCAAATCCTTTTTTAACCGACTTCGAAAAAAGGAGGAGGTTCTCAATTCGTCTGCTTTTTGTATGTAGGTATGTTCCGCGATAACTCCGTCAATTGTAAACCGATTTTTATGTTTTTTTTTTAATCGAAAGGTTCGGTACTGATGATGGGATCCATGAGAAACTGAGGGAACTCCTCAAAATTTGTTAGCACATGTATGACTTTGCCATCATTTTCAAAGACTACGGTGAGACTTACGTCCCATTGTACCCATGTTTGGAAAATGTGCCAACAAAAAAAAACCGACTTCAAACTCCGACAGCCTACAAAGTCGGTGTCAAGTGAACCGACCCAAAGCTGAAGACTATTATTCTTCGAATATCGTTCCCTAAGGAACCTGCGTGCCAAATTTCAGCTCTCTACGACCAGAAGTTTCGGCTCTGCGTTGATCGATCAGTCAGTCAGTCAGTCAGTTTCTTGTTTTATATATATAGATATAATTCCCACGGGAACGAAAAAAAAACGGGATTTAACATTTTAATATTTCCGCGCATACGAAGTTGCGGGGAAAAGCTAGTCTTAGACTTAGATAAATAGACTGATGGGTTGTTGAACAGTTAATGGCCCTTAGACTCAAGAAACTGGTATCTGCTACCATCAATTGTTCAAAGGCGGGATGTGAGCATGTCCTGTGAGCGAGCCGAGTCAAGCATTGTTTACAATTAGCTTTTTTGCGGTTAGATTTTTATTATTCCTGATTAATAGTAGGTAAGTACATTGCGGCGCCATAAGTAATTATGATGTTCACGTGTCTATTTATAATGAGCCTTACTTCAAGGTTTCTTCTACCTGGCTCATAGGTAACCTTTGTAGCACTAAAAGTAGTGTTTCATATAAATAATAATAATAATACAAGCTTTAGAGTTTACGAAAACAAAGAAGTCATCGTGGGTTGTTTTTGTAGGTATGTTTACGAAAACAAATTCAGACAAGATCTATCTCAGTTCTAATTTTAAAGACTCAATTGGGATGGGAACACTTTCCAATAGAATCTTCGCTAAGTAGGAAGATAATATATCGTTATTTAAGGATATGGGATATCCCAAATTATCTGTCTGGGGCTATATTCGAAGTTTTAAATAGGGATCTCCCTGTTCCCTATAGGATCGCTCACGCGTCAAGTTGAACTTTAAATTTAGCTGCTTAAAGTTCACGCGACACTTGAGCGATCCTATAGGGACCAGGGAGATCCCTATTTTAAGAATTCGAATATATTAGCCCCTGTAGGTACTTTGCCTTCCTGCCCTTTTCCCACATTATGTGGGTGGATACAACATGTCTGTCTCTATATTCCGGCCACTGGTCGGCGAGTCCCACATAACCACCTGCCCCCCCCCCCCCCCGAGCGGGTGGCAAATGCATTTCCCCAGCGAAAAAAAGGCATGTTTACTATCCATATTCCTAATCTAGTCCACCCTAGCCTCGTATCGCAGTGTGCACTGTACACTACGACAGCGCCAATGAATGGGTGGCGTATATGAACCATAGAAGTCGTAACTAAATATAAGTGGAACTACCACTGAGACCAATATTTGAGTCAGGTGCGCATCTTACCTCATAACGAGAGATACTATGCACACAGCGAATAGTCTAGTATGCACTATAGGTAAATAAAATGTAAGTACCTCTTATAAATCTTATAATGCAAGGAAATATTGTCAAAACAAACGATCTGGTAAATATGTACCTATATGCGTTAGGAATCGTTAGCAACCTTATCAATGTCCACTTCTTAAAGAGAATCATTATATAACTTATCCCTCGTCCTTCTCTCGTCTTAATAAAATGATCGCTTTCAAGTTTTCGTGCATACTTACTTTGTTCAAGTTTCACTAGCCTAGCTTAGGACGTTAGTTGAAAATTACACTTAATTGTGCCAAATACCGCGACTAGGTAAGCCACCTGATTCTATTATTACCTATATAGGTTTGTTTGACAATTTTGTAAAATCGTCTTAAGACGTTGCATATTGCAGAAACGGTTTTGTGAATGTACCTAACTTCGAAAGCGGGTCGAGCTGACTTATGTAAAGAACAACTTACCGGGGCATTGCTCCACGTTTGTCGCGACGGCGGCGGCGAACAGTGCGCACACGACTACACTCAGTGGGAACATGACGGCGACTAACTTGACGTCAAACAGTTCAAAATCTAAGTTTAACTCGCGACCAGCACCACCGGTTTGTGCGGTGGGTATGATCATCGCTGGAAAGACCCGCTTCGTAGGTATTAGGTTAGGTAGTAACTTGAGTTGATAGAAGCAAGACGACAAGGCCCGCTTTACACCAAGCTGCTAAGCCCGGCTTAGTCTCTTAACGCATTCACTGCCACTTCTGTTTTACGAACTTTCGCCAGGTGCCACATCTGTCATTAAGGGAACATTGCAACGCAATGTTCAAGGCACTGCGGGAACGTCAGCAAAACGCTTATATGCGTCGGTGGCAGTGAATGCATTAACTCAGATTTAGTTGTATCAATTTAACTTAGAGCCTAACCCGAGGCTAGCGGCGTTGGTGCAAGTTGGCCTCAGAAATAAATATTATATTGTATTAATCAAATTAAAGTAGGTATATTTGACACGGCTTTTGCCGTGTAAAAGCCGTGGTGGCCTAGAGGTTCAACCAACCGCCTCTCATGCCGAGGGCCGGGGGTTCGATTCCGGCTCGCACCTCTAAGTTTACTTACGTGCGAAATTCAATTTGAATTTACCATGAGCTTTTCGGTGAATGAATACATCGTGAGGAAACCTGCACGCATCTGCGAAGTAATTCAAAGATGTGTGTGAAGTCCCCAATCCGCACTGAGCCCGCGTGGAGACTCTCATGATGAGGGGAGGCCTGTGCCCAGCAGTGGGACGCAAATAGGCTGTAGTATAGTAGTAGTAGGTATATTTACACGTGTATACCTTGTTACATAAGAAACGTCTTACAGCTTCTTGATTTCGGTTAAAAGCAAAATTGTATTAAAAAAGCAATATACCATACATAAAAAAATAACGATGTACTTGCACTACGGCCAGTCGACACAATAGGACTGCTCAAATATTCAAGCCAACTTGCCGCTATCCTCGGGTTAGCCCCTAACCTAACTCGAGTCAAATTACGACGTCACGACGCAATAACAAGGCGCGCGGATTAAGCAATAATAGACTCTGTGTCAACGGTGTAGGTGCTTCGCCGCGCGCCTTATTAGTTGTGTTGCGTCGTGCTATACATCTTTTGAGTTAAGAGGCTGACACGAGATTTGCGGTTTGGTGTAAGTGCGTAACGTAAACTGAAACACATCATCATATTGGTTCAAACACCCGTTGAATTCTAATGTATGAGAGATTCACCGCAGCGATCGCGACGCTGGGAATTGAAATACATTCCGATTTTGATGAAATTTGGTATGGATATAGTTCATCCCAGAAAAGGTGCAGTTCCCGCGGGAACGTGATAAAAAAACAGGTGGGTATGAAAGGTCTTATCCACAACATAAATACTTGCATTTTTTGCGAAGTACATACTTAAAGTTAGTTTGCGCCAAATTTTCGTACTGTGTAAATAAAAACTACCTTTCAAAATAATTTAGATATTTATATTTTAAAGTTATAATAGGTATGCATCAAGAACAGTTTGACAATCACAAATTAAACTGTAATTTTAAAGCTGAGTAAGTACATACTTAAAAATACGTAATCCTTTCTAGCAAGGTTTACACAGCACACTTATGTGTGAACTTGGGACGAGGCCATACATTTAAGTAATTGACATAAATCTGTTTATTTATTCATGTTGTTTCACCGGAAATTTTGGAATCAGAATATTTCGTGGACACTAGTACGTTTTTATTCTAATATTGCCAAATACATATTTTGTACTTAGCTGCTTTCTACATCACATGAACACCCTGGCAACTATATATACTTTGTATTAAACTATAACTTAAAATCCCGTCTATTAAGGAGAAGTTTAATAAAAAAATCGGCATATCAATTTTAATGTATAGTAGTAAATTCAAATTTATGTATAGGTACCTAAAGCAACAAGTTACAAAATGTCTGTCTTTACAAGTAGCCTAAAATCTATTATCGAGTGACAATGTCTTCTTGGTACTTGTACATGGTCGCGTTGACTTCTAGGTTGTCTAATGAGGCGGCTTCGCCGAGGGTTGAGGCTGCGGCGTCGTGGTCCGCCGCCGCCAAGGCCTGTCGCAGCGACCTTTGCAGCGGACTCTGAGTCTGCACCAAGACCGCGTAACATAATACTAGTCGTCCGTTCTCATTGTACACTCGCCAACGAAGGTAGCCACGTTGATTCTGGAATATAAATAAATGAGTACATATAGCACTTTAGATCTAAACCATTTCATTTGTTCTTCGTGCTGTAAGAAAAGTACGCTAAGCACGATTTTGTTCCTTTTTAGGGTTCCGAAGTCCACAAGGAACCCTTATAGTTTCGCCATGTCCGTCCGTCCGGCTGTCCGCACTATTGTTCGGAGATGCTTAGTTCTAGAAAGCTGTAATTTGGCATGAATATACATATTAGTTACGCTGACAAAGTAGTACAATAAAATTTTGAAATATTTTTTTTATAAACCTCCCCTACGTCTTGCGTACCCTATGGTACGGCATATCGTTGAATAGGTCTTGAAAAATATTGTAGGTTTGTTAAAACCATTTTTCGATTGAGTGATGCGTTTGTGAAATATTAAGAGGGTTTATCCCGAAAGTTGGCAACGTCGCATATAGCTGTCAAATGTTTCGCTGTTTTTATTAATTTCTCAATATTACTGAATTAAAAAGGATGATATCATTATATGGTTGAATGACGCGTCTCGTTTTATATTTGTTGGTTAGACATTCAAATGACAAGATTACATTCAAATGTATGGAAACTGCACTGGAAAGCTTTCAAAAGATTTTACTTCCATAATACTAAAAATTTCGTGTTCCTATGATAACTATTGCAATCCATACTTAATGTTTTATTCAACCATAGAGCGATAATTCATGTTTTCATTCGGTAATAATTTGAAGCGAAATTCAATTTGAATTTACCAGTGAAGGAAAACATCGTGAGGAAACCTGCACGCATTTGCGAAGTAATTCAAGGATGTGTGTGAAGTCCCCAATCTGCAGGGTCCAAACCCTCTCGACATGAGAGAATGCCTGTGCCCAGCAGTGGGCCGTAAATAGGCTGAATGCTGTTGTGGTGGTGGTGCTGCAGGTGGTGTTCTGTCTTGTTCTATTCTGGGCATTGTTGTTTCAAGTTTACGTTACATAGTTATTTTATTTACAAAACGCGGAGGATATGCCCCAATGGGTTAGAAAGTTGGATACCTATCTAGGTAGGTACGTCCATGTTTGTTTACTCTCGTTATATTTTCCTACTTGCACTACCATTACATTACGTATCTAAAGAGCAATTATCATGTAAACATATATTCCGGGAAACATTTTATCTGCTGGATCGAAACCAAAACATGCGCCCCAACCCCAAAGTCAGCCGACGATAATTGTATGTGCGATAAGCAGTTTCGCATTACTATTGTGTTTGCTGCTAATACATATTATGTCACTCGCCGAGTTTAACAGCTCGCGTCACTAGAATACAAAAGTGCAGTTTCTACTTATTATGTGTTCATTCATAGCACTGAATTGCACACTAGTTATATCTAATCGTAAATAACCATAAAATGCTACACGCGTCAAGTTCAAACATCAAGACCACTAATAAGAATATAACATTTATATACACAGAGACATAACATAAAGATAGTACCTACCTAGAGATCTTCTACTATCTAAAGTCCCGCGCCTTCACATTTCAAAACGCTTCAATGTATTTAAAAAGCACCACCAACACTCTCAACATGTGTGTGCGTGCTGAGACAGCCATCAACCATGCGTTGAGAGTGTTGGTGGTGCTTTTTAAATAATAATGAAAAAATTGAAGCGTTTTGAAATGTGCAGGCGCGGGACTTTAATAGAAGATCTCTACCTAGCCCATAATTATATTTCATAATAATTAGGTGCTCGTATAATATACTTATGTAAGTCAAGGGTGGATCCAGCTTTTGACTCAAGGGGGGTCTCGTCATACAACCCCCCCCCCCCTCTTTTTTGCGTCAGGGGTTAAAATAAATGATAGCAGTAGACCTAGTCCTGCCGAGGGGGGGGGGTCATGATCCCCCCCCCTGGATCCGCGCTTGATGTAAGTTCCCATGTATTACCGTGTAGGTAGTAAGTAGGTATATATTACTCGTGACAGCGTAAGAAAAATTCACACAATATTTCTAGTTTATTATTATAACATTTCTTTTGCGACCGCCCTGTGGCTATATTCGAAGTCCGTAATAGGAATTTCCCTGTTCCCTATAAGATCGCTCACGCGTCAAGTTGAACTTTAAATCTAGCTGCTTAAAGTTCACGCGACGCGTGAGCGATCCTATAGGGAACAGGGAGATCCCTATTTTAAGACTTCGATAATAGCCCTGTATAGAGTCCTACCCTACAGCTTAACGCATTCACTACCACCAACGCATATATGCGTTTTTCTGACTTTCCCGCAGTGCCTTGAACGCACATGTATGCGTTGTAATGTTCCCTTAATGACAGATATGTGGCACCTGGCGAAAGTTCGTAAAACAGAAGTGGCAGAGAATGCGTTAACGGCTCAACCACGACGGCGACGTCGCGAAACGGCGGGCGTTTTACTGACATATTGCGCGCGACGGTGCTTGCGGTGCTTGCTAACCGATGCGCAATGAGTCCGTAAAACGCTCGCCGCTGCCGCTGTCGCGCGAAGAACTGGCCTCGCTCAGAGATCGGCGACGCGATGCGCGAGGCGAGGCAAACGTCAAGCGATGTAAAAAAATAAATAAATAAAAAAATAAAAACCGCCTTCAAACTCCGACAGACTGCGATGTCAATGTCAAGTTCACTATATGATTATCATTTCTTTGGATCGGTTCACTTGACACCGACTTCGCAGTCTGTTGGAGTTTGAGGGCGGTTTTTATTTTTTTATTAAATTTTATTTTTCGGCTACTTTTTCCAAACATTACTATAGAAGTACATAAGTACCTCTGAAGTCCTCGAAATTGACACCGATGATTTTCATCTACGTGCCAGTAAATTTCGAAGAGTTCCCTCATTTTCTCATGGATCCCATCATCAGAACTGAACCAAATTAATATGGGACCAACTTGGAAGTACCACCTTTCGAACAAAAAAGAATCATCGAAATCGGTTCACGTTTACTATTTAATTTTGATGAACATACATAAAAAAACCGGCCAAGTGCGTGTCGGGCCACGCGCAAATTATAGGGTTCCGAAGTTGACGATGCCCACAGTACCTTTCTAAGACTTATTAGCATCTAGCTAGCCTGTGGTATGACGTGCCCGCCCGACGCCCCTGCCGCTCGAGAAAAATCATCATTATAAGTTGGTCGACTATTACTCGTAAGTTTGTACAGCCTACTTAGCTCTAATAGTTTTCCTTTCAACTACGATATATATGCCACAACCGTGATTTTTTTCAGCCATCCAAATACCACCATTTAGCTGGCAGGGGGGGGGGACACGTGACTCTAACAAAAAATAGCACTTTAAAGCTTAATATTTCACAAACGCATCACTTAATCAAAATATTGTTTTAACAAACCCACAATATTTTTTAAAGACCTATTCAACGATATGCCGCATCATGAGGTACGCAAGAAAAAAAATTACATCCCCACTTTACGAGTAGGGGAGGTACACTATAAAAAAATATATTTCAAAATTTTATTGTACCACTTTGTCAGCGTAACTAATATGCATATTCATGCCAAATTACAGCTCTCTAGACCTAAGCATCTCCGAGCAATAGTGCGGACAGACGGACGGACATGGCGAAACTATAAGGGTTCCTTGTGGACTTCGGAACCCTAAAAAACCGGCCACGTGCGTGTCGGGCCACGCGCAAAGTATAGGGTTCCGAAGTTGACGATGCCCACAGTACCTTTCTAAGACTTATTAGCATCTAGCTAGCCTGTGGTATGACGTGCCCGCCCGACGCCCCTGCCGCTCGAGAAAAATCATCATCATAAGTTGGTCGACTATTACTCGTAAGTTTGCACAGCCTACTTAGCTGTGATAGTTTTCCTATCAACTACATTATATATACAACCGTGATTTTCTCAGCCATCCAAATACCACCATTTAGCTGGCAGGGGGGGGCACGTGACCCTAACAAAAAATAGCACTTTAAAGCTTAATATTTCACAAACGCATCACTTAATCAAAAAATGGTTTTAACAAACCCACAATATTTTTTAAGACCTATTCAAATATGCCGCACCATGGGGTACGCAAGAAAAAAAATTACATCCCTACTTTACGAGTAGGGGAGGTACCCTATAAAAAAAAATGTCAAAATTTTATTGTACCACTTTGTCAGCGTAACTAATATGCATATCCATGCCAAATTACAGCTTTCTAGAACTAAGCTTCTCCGAGCAATAGTGCGGACAGATGGACGGACGGACGGACGGGCAGACATGGCGAAACTATAAGGGTTCCTTGTGGACTTCGGAACCCTAAAAAGAAAAAGATTCCGACGAATTGAGAACCTCCTCCTTTTTTTGAAGTCGGTTAATAACACGTAGTGAATAAGCGCGAGGCAACGCTCGTGGCGCTTATCAAGTATAGTATGGGCTGCGGTTGCGGTAATGTGAGGACATAAAAGGAAAATAGGTTAGGGCATCTCATATTAAGTAAAGTTCTGATTACCATGGCTATGTTGGTCGGCACAGACATCACACTGGTGAAGGAGGTTGCCGCGTCGGTCCTGACCGGGCAGTCCACAGTATCGCACGGCTCTACAAAAACGGACGAATTTATAACAATCCAACCTTCAGAACACACGAGGAGAACCAAATAAATAGCTAACCTACTACTACAGCCTATTTGCGTCCCACTGCTGGGCACAGGCCTCCTCTCATCACGAAAGGGTTTGGGCTTTAGTCCCCACGCGGGCCCAGTGCGGATTGGGGACTTCACACGCATCTTTGAATTACTTCGCAGATACGTGCAGGTTTCCTCACGATTTTTTCCTTCACCCTAAAGCTCAGTGGTAAATTCAAATTGAATTTCGCACATTAAGTAAACTAAACTTAGAGGTGCGAGCCGGAATCGAACCTGCGACCCTCTGCATGAGAGGCGGTAGGTCGAACCACTAGGCCACCACGGCTTCACCTACCTAGTAATAACCTACTTATAGCCTAATAGCTTAACCTACTTATAGTTTACCTGGAGTAACGCTCGTCCTTAGATTAAGAAAATTTATGTTAATCACTACATCCTGGTCGAGTTTCATTGAGACGAAATCTGAAAATAAAAAGTAAATTTATACATCTGAAAATATCGATCAAGGGAGAGTTCGTTCAAATTGGAATTAAAATAATTCCAACCACCACCGCAACAGCCTATTTACGGCCCACTGTTGGGCACAGGGCTCCCTCTTATTACGAGAGGGTTTGCGGTTTGAGGGGCCCCAATCCAATGGGCATTGGATTGGGGATTGGGGCCTTAAAACATTGTTTATTAGAAAATATATTTCTGCTTATGTTGCAGCAAGATAAGTTCTACCTGTTTTATTTCCGAGTTGACTAGTCATAACTCAGAATTGGTATATTGATGAATTCGACTAAGCACGATCTACCAGAAATATATTATAGGTCATAAATAAGATTTTATTAGTTCAATTACCAGCATAAAACTTGACGTTCACCGGGATGTTTTCTCCCAGAGTTACGTAGCAAGGCAGCCGCATGCCGCACCCCTCTATGTTCACCTCCTCGAGATCGTAGGCTGATCCTAAAATAAAAAATCAGGCTTAAATCCGAAACTAGCGGTATCCGGCTCGAAGGACCAATATTTATGTCAAGCGGCACAGATCGCCTAATACTTACCTACACACTATTCAGTGGTAAATAAGTAAGAAATACTAAATAGTAGACAGTTTTTAGCCCGAAAACGTAAGGTAAGACTTCATTTAATTTTTAATAAAAAAGTGGGTGGGCTGCTTCTAAAAGGTTCTCCAAATGGATAGTCTTTATTAGAAAATAACATCTCTTCTTTCATATTTATCATGTTCATCCGTCAGCTGAGGTATTGCGTTTTAATTGGTTTGCGATGCCGGAGACGAGCAGTAGTAAAGTTTTCCTATACAAATAGGTCATGCGCCACTCGTAGTGAATGGACTCCGATGACGATCGCTTCTCCCAACCAAGTGCCCAAACGTAATTAGCCTGCGGGTTTGCTGCACTTCTTAATGTCGTTAGATGTACATTCACATCTACTGGGGCTCTATGCGAAGTCTTAAATAGGGATCTCGCTTTTCCCTATAGGATCGCTGACGCGGCAAGTTGAACTTTAAATCTAGCTGCTTAAAGTTCACGCGACGCGTGAGCGATCCTATAGGGAAGAGCGAGATCCCTATTTAAATACTTCGAATATGTGCCCTGGCGATGTGCCACCTAAGGGCAACAATCGCGGGTCGAATCTCCGTTCGAAGGCGGACGGGCGTAGACGATTCCCTGCATAGTGCGATTTTTTTTATACTGGTCGACCGCCACTAGATGTGTCAGTGATAGTATGTAGTTCAACCTTTATGCATTTATTTATTTTCCTTGCGGTCCCAATGCCGCTTGATGACATCAATTAAATTTGCACTTGATCTGACTACCTATTTTATACGGTTACTCCGTAAAACCAGTATTTCACAAAGTGGATTAATTACGAGTATGAATATTAAACAATTTAAATTACTTAGATTTAGATTGACGCGATAGAACGGGCAATTGAATAGAGATAAATACAACTGATATTCTAAAGCTATTTAGAGCTTTAGGTTATCAGTTGTAAATTACCCATTGGATTAATTGCAAGTAATGTATTTACCTACTCAATACGTTAAAATACTAAAAGCGAAAAAATGTTTGGACTCGCTTACGCGGTAATTATCATACATAAGTACCTCTCTACTTATTTTTTGTAACTACGAATAGCTGCTTAATTTAATTCAAGTGTTATATTTTTTTACATTAAATAAAAGCAACGGCAACTTGATGCACTCGCCTTATCACAATTAGGTAAATCAATGTTTTGAGGTGAACCTGTCTGTTATATCGGATAAGGAATTAAATGATTATGGGCGGTAGGTACGCACTCGTTAATTTTAATTTCATTATCATCATCATCATCATCATTTTAATTTGGCCGTATCGAGAGGTACGTACGACTATATTTCCATAGTGTAATAAACTGTATTTTTTATGTTATCAATATTTAATCCATCTTAAGCTATTAATAAAGTATTCATATTGGTTTTTCCGATCTTATCACCTTGGTACTTCGTCTTCGCCGTCTCGTTTAAATAAATGACTCAGATCAGAGCTCCATACTGGGAAAAAACTAGGTTGGTTATCCTTAAAGTGCGTACCAATTACCAATAAATGTAAGTAGAATTATTTTATTCAGTGACTGTTTAAAATCCTACTTTAAACGGCTCTAGCGATTTGGACGTGCTACATTGGGGTTTACTGGGGCGATAAATTGATTTGGCCAGACTTCATGTCTACGAAAACTATGTATCAGTTTTTTATCACGTGCAAAACTCTGTCGCCCATGCACCCAGGAGCTCTATCGATCTATTCGGGGAGCCCCATCCCTACATAAGAGTAAATTGTCTGCCTATTCAGTAATAGGTACACATATCAGGGCGTTTATTATAAACGGTAAATAGGGATAGGGAGCGTATCTTTATCTCCCTATAAAAATACACTTTCTCCCTATTCAGCGAGATAGTATAGTATATCAGGGGCTCTATGCGAAGTCTCGCTTTTCCCTATAGGATCGCTCACACGTCAAGTCACACGTTTATTACACTATGGAAATATAGCTGAACTTTAAATCTAGCTGCTTAAAGTTCACGCCACGCGTGAGCGATCCTATAGGGTACAGCGAGATCCCTATTTAAAGACTTCGAATATAAGCCCAGTTGTTAGACTATCCTATCAGTGATACACCTTCTCCCTATTCAGCGACATGGTATATGCCATACCATCCATCCATATTAATATTACAAATGTGACATTACATTACATGCTCCCATTATATTTCTAGATTTATAATGTTATTCAAGTATGTATATGCGTAACGAAACCTAAGTTACAAGAAAATCCAAGTTTCCACCCGACCCGACTTATCTTTTTCACGCACACGTTTGACGTCATAATGATGCATCGATCAAGTTTGAACAAGTAATAATACGAAATTTAATAATTATCTGGGCTTAGTTTTTGATGTTGGTGCAAAAACAACTATTTTTCGAGAAATTTTGGTTTGGTACATTTTTCGTATTATTTTCTGTATTTGGCAGCACTATTTGTGTTTTCGTTGATATGGTACCGAACTTCAAAAACCAAGGCGCGTAATAAGGTGAAATACCACATTTTGACCTAAAAACTGGGCCAAATATAAGTCTAGAAAAAATATATTTGAAGGTCTGATGTCCTCTTCAAGCTGAGCTGTGGAAATTGCGATACGTCCAGATTGTCCTTACAAAAAAAAAACATCAAATCATCATTATTTTACACGGGATGTCCAGAAAATAAAACTTTATTCAGTTTTTCATAATCTGAGCTGTGTATATTGTAAAATAATCAACTTTTGTCAAAAACCGTAAATAACAACCTAGCCCACCAAAGGAAGACACTAATTGCTCTCATAGGGGAAATAATAAATGTGTAAGCGAATTTTGGAATAGTTGTAGGTGAAGGTGCCTTAAACAACATACTAAAAGTACTGATGGGTGGGGGCGCCGCTAACGTGTGGGGGGGGGAGGGGTTCAAAGGTCCCCTTTTTAGGGTTCCGAAGTCCACTAGGAACCCTTATAGTTTCGCCATGTCCGTCCGTCTGTCCGCACTATTGCTCGGAGATGCTTAGTTCTAGAAAGCTGTAATTTGGCATGAATATACATATTAGTTACGGTGACAAAGTGGTACAATAAAATTTTGAAATATATTTTTTTATAGGGTACCTCCCCTACTGGTAAAGCGGGGATGTAATTTTTTTTTCTTGCGTACCCCGTGTTGTGGCATATCGTTGAATAGGTCTTGAAAAAATATTGTGGGTTTGTTAAAACCATTTTTCGATTAAGTGATGCGTTTGTCAAATATTAAGCTTTAAACTGCTATTTTTTGTTAGAGTCACGTGTCCCCCCCCCCCCCTGCCAGCTAAATGGTGGTATTTGGATGGCTGAAAAAAATCACGGTTGTGGCGTATATAACGTAGTTGAAAGGAAAACTATCACAGCTAAGTAGGCTGTACAAATTTACGAGTCATTAGTCGACTTATGAAATGATTAAAAAACCAATGATTTTTCTCGAGCGGCAGGGGCGTCGGGCGGGCACGTCATACCACAGGCTAGCTAGATGCTAATAAGTCTTAGAAAGGTACTGTGGGCATCGTCAACTTCGGAACCCTATAATTTGCGCGTGGCCCGACACGCACTTGGCCGGTTTTTTTGGTTTTTCGTTTCGACAATATTGCGACAGCGTAAATATTGAAATAGATAATAAAGAGGAAAGTTAACGATAAACGATTTTACGCGTAAGTTCGGGATTTGGTCCGTTATACCCTGATTCTTTTTAGATAAGAGCTCATACTTGACACAGTTGTACTTTGGATAATTTTGAGTGGATTCATACTGAGGGCCACCGCGGGACACCACCGCTCGGTTGGTGGGGGGAGAGGGGGAAACTTTCCTTCCGCCGCGCTTCAGTTAGACCTATATATTTCCAAAAAAAACCGGCCAAGTGCGTGTCGGGCCACGCGCAAATTATAGGGTTCCGAAGTTGACGATGCCCACAGTACCTTTCTAAGACTTATTAGCATCTAGCTAGCCTGTGGTATGACGAGCGCGCCCGACTCCTCTGCCGCTCGAGAAAAATCATCATTATAAGTTGGTCGACTATTACTCGTAAGTTTGTACAGCCTACTTAGCTCTGATAGTTTTCCTATCAACTACGTTATATATGCCACCACCGTGATTTTTTTTAGCCTTCCAAATACCACCATTTAGCTGGCAGGGGGGGGGGACACGTGACCCTAACAAAAAATAGCACTTTAAAGCTTAATATTTCACAAACGCATCACTTAATCAAAAAATGGTTTTAACAAACCCACAATATTTTTTGAGACCTATTCAACGATATGCCGCACCATGGGGTATGCAAGAAAAAAAAATTACATCCCCACTTTACGAGTAGGGGAGGTACCCTATAAAAAAATATATTTCAAAATTTTATTGTACCACTTTGTCAGCATAACTAATATGCATATTCATGCCAAATTACAGCTCTCTAGACCTAAGCATCTCCGAGCAATAGTGCGGACAGACGGACGGACGGACGGACGGACGGACGGACGGACATGGCGAAACTATAAGGGTTCCTTGTGGACTTCGGAACCCTAAAATTGTAGGAGTTAAGAGATGCTATTTATTGCGAAATGATCCTTACTAAATGCTTCATCAAATCTAATCCACAATTTTTCACACATTGGTGGTTTTTCTTAACTTTAGATCGATATTACAAATTTCTAAATTTAACAATTTATTTTACTAAGTTTGATATCAAAAATTTATGGTAATGTGCAGTGCCACTTTTTAAAGTTGGCGCATGTAATGCAGATTTGAAAATGGTATAACAATACTGTCTACTTTAAAGAATAAAGAAAATATTGAGAATATTAACCACCTACTCTGAATTTTTCTATTTATCATGGGCCATTTAAATTGTTAATTTCAAGGAATTTCATTTAAAATTGAATCCAGTTTATCAGATTAACAGAAAATCACAGAACACAGATCGAGATAGAATGCTAAAGTTTGCCTACCGCGCGTGGAAAAAAGTATACCCTGTTCGCGTTAAGAAAATAGTGACTCATCACCGACTGCCGGCCAAGCCACGCCCCCTAGCCAATTAGAACGCTAGAAATTAGTAAGGCGAGTTCACAGTGCTCAGTTGCAGTCAGACCTTCGAAGAGATCGGTTGTGTATTTTGCGTATTACTTGTTTAAAATTTTTGGAAAATGGATATCTCACCCATTAAAAAAAATAAAAGTGGATCAATTATACATAGCGGAGAGAGACGCGTAATTTACAATGTTTTTAAGTATTTCAAAAAGACTGATTTAAATGAGACTGTGGAGAGCATAGTAATTAAAACTGCAAGTGCATGCGGTGTGTCCGAAAATACTGTTTATAAAATTAGAGTAGATGAGACTGCTAAAAAGAATGGCATTACAATTCTTCGTCTGCCGCCTTACCATTGTAAATTAAATCCGATCGAAATGGTGTGGGCCCAAATAAAAAAATATATTGCTGCGAATAATACTACATTCAAAATGAGTGACGTAAAAAAAATATTTTATGACGCAATCGCGTTAGTAGACGCCGATCGGTGGAAGAAATGCTGCGACCACGTGATACGATACGCGAAGAAAATACCATGTGGAATTTGGATGACGTCATGGAATACGCAGAACAAAATTCATTTGTAATAAATGTAAGGGACGAATCTAGCGATAGTGATTAGCGATTTAAGTACTTAGTTTTAAGACAATTTTGTATTTTTATTTATTTTAGTATTTATTTTTTTACCATTTGTTGAAATGTGTTACTCTACTAATATAGCGTTTAAGTTGACATTAAAAAATACTAATATTAGTTTAAATTGACATTTTTAATTATTAATTATAATGAATATTTTATAACATGTGTAAAATCACTGATATTTTATTATTTTTCTATTACACTTATTTAAGGATTTGAAAAAAATGTTTAATTTCTCTCCATTATGAATACGCCCTTACCCTGCAGTTGCACTGATGAGTCACTATTTTCTTAACGCGAACGGGGTATAGAAATTATTACCACTTTGCTCGCTTCCAACCTCAGTTCGCTTCCGACCGCCTTCCGCGAGCAACGTCACATCAAAAAAAGAAAATGACTAAGTGTGCCGTAATTAACTGTACAAACAACACCAGCGTTGGTGGAGTTGGTCATCAGGGTGTTACCTATCATCGGTAAGTACTTTCTGTCTTGAAATATCTGTTATTTTTGTGAAAACGATTTATTTTGTAGCTCTTTATTAGTTTTACCAAATTAGTAGCGAATGCCTTGTGTCCAATGCTCGTTTTCCATTGCGGCTTTAATCTGTTGCGCCAAACTTGCGCATATTGAAAACCAGCAATGTAAAAGTAGTCAAGCCAAACTCTCGAGGCGTCGACCAACCGCGTTCCAGGCCGATTTCTCATTATTCTGTCAATAGTGATGTGCACCTGCTAATTTCAATGCCAATTTCATAATCGATTAAAATCAGACAGAAAAATGATAATAAAAATGCATATTATAATGTAGCTATAACACGTGGTAATAAGTGAATAGCTAGTATTATCAGAAATACTTGAATATACCTACTACTATGAATGGAGTTACACGATCAGTATTTCATTTATCTATTGTTATTACAAGCTTTTATTTAGTTTCACATGTCCCGATGTTTGTTTGATTAGTTTGTTTGTCTGTCTGTAAACATAATTTAGTTCGAAAGTGAGTTTGAAAGAGATAGAGAGATGTTGTCAAATCCTCCATTGAAGCTATGCATATGAACAATCATAAAGTTTCTGGGTATTTTTAGTAAATAAAAACCAACTTGCCTAAATTACGTCATCGTGATATCGTAAAACACTAGTAACAACTACCGCGGTACCAAGGCATTGTACTTTAATTTAAAAATACTCGTTTTAATAATAAGTGTAAGTGTTAAAACATTTTAAATCTATTTCGCATTATGCTGTGGAAACGAATTATCATTTTTCTGTCGTGTTTTATCGATATGTAAATCGATTAAAAATGCTAAAGATCTTAAATCGTTTAGCCGCTTGACAATCGATGCTGTTAAATCGGAGTCGCGCATTTTTTGTTGCCCATCACTAAATTACTCTCGTGACGTCATCGTAGCGACGCAAAATGTTACACGCTTGGTTCCCATACAAATGGACGAACAACCGTACTCTATAGTATCTGATCTCTGTGCAGAATAGTAGATTGTATGACTAGGGAGCAAAATGGTATATTTTCCCGCGGGTGACGGATTGAATCCAGAGCGACGCGAAAGATTCCAGAATAGAATCCCGAGCGTAAGCGAGGGATTCTAGCGTGGAATCTTGAGCTAGCGAAGGATTCAAGCTTTGTCACCCAAGGCATAAATAAGTTTGCTACCGTGTTGTACACTCTGCTTTTCACCCCTCCTATGAGAAAATCATAAGATCATTCGTTCATCATTGTCATTAAATTAAGTAAAACAAAAAAATAATACATTTAGAAACAAACAAGGTTAAAAAGAACGTGTGTTTCGCGCGCCTATCATAAATTCATAGGCAGAAGGCGAAAATGGCTTCCATATTGAAGAATCTCTGACTACTTCATTGTATGTATTTATATTCTGTCATGCTCGCATGCGTTGCGTTCATAATAATAGGTAATTTTTAACAAATGTGAAAAAAATACTTTTTATGACAATTTCGCTCATGTATCAAACAATAGTTATTTGTTATGCAAGGCTGCAAAGTTGTTGTTTGCTGTGAGTGCGTGATTGAGACCCGAGTGAACGAAGGAGTCTAGGGTTGAACCACGAGCGAAGCGAGTGGTTCAAATATAGAATCCTGAGTGTAACGAGGGTTTCAAGGCACGAGACAGCAAACGACTTTGCTGCTGAGCGCAACACAAAATTTTTCACCTCACGCGCGATTTTTCGGGAAGAAGACTTAGTTCGGCGTCACGTACAGTTTGTGCTAACTCTGGAGGAGTTAAATTCGTATCTTCATCGCTAGAATCGCTCATATTTTCTTTATTACTTCGTATAGGTATTCTAAATTACAAAACTAGCAATGTTTGGGCGATTTAAATAGTTCCTAGTTTCCCTATATAATGTGTTTTCGCCGCTTTGAAGAAGGAAGCAAAGCGGTGGTACTGGCCGCCTGCATTGGCGCGTTGCTAGGCAACAAACATTGAGAAGAGAAATGGAAAAATAATGAAGACGTACGTGCTATCGCATATTTAAGATTTATTTCTGATAATTACGTAAAAACCCGCAGTTCTTGTGAACAAAGCAACGTATAATAGGAGCGCTCCTCTACAATATATATATATCACATGAAACCATCATACCGCCGCCGCCGCCGCCGCGAGCTGAATTCAGAAAGGTGAGTGAAAGCATATAATTGTGGGAAACTGAGGGGAATAACATTCAGATCCAGCATACAGTCCACTTTCCACCAAATGGCTCTGCCATAAATTATGGTCTTCGAACCGCATATTCCCTTTAAAATTGTCCCTGTCAAATAATATATTTTTCCTTCAGTTTGTATAATAATTGCAAACAGAACCGTTCTTGTTTCGCCCCATGTTCTAAATTCAGCTCATATTTATTCCTATAAGTCATTGCGACTTGGGATTCACCGCACTATATAAATTTATGATTTTCCCGCAATTTATAGGTAATTTTACCTAACCGCTATATACGAATTTGTACGCACGGAATAATATTACATGACAACATAAGTATTGCACTTAGTCGTTAATATAATGCGTCTCGCTTGTGTCCTATGGTCATATTATGTGTTCATAGTATATGTTTTAACTGAATTGTACTGACTGAATTGTACATATTATAATAATTCGTGTTTTTCGTGTGCTCCATTATGGACATATCAACATGGAGAATAAAATATCGCTTTTGACAAGTAAACGCGATTCATACTTTTCCCGTCTGAAAGGCATATTTCAGTCTATTCCACAGACGAAACGGGATAAAAACTTATGTTTGTTCTTAATGCAAGCAGCGAACATAGATCACTTACGCAACGAATTTATTGAACTCAATGATTCGATTCATGCAGGAAATTTGGATTTAGATCCCGCTTATAAGCCTGATTATGAAATGATATGGATGTTCGATGACATGTTCTATGCAATTAAAACCGCGTATAAAAAATATAGCGATTCGACGGAGTCTAATGACACACAAAGTTCATCGCCTGCCTTCTAGTTGCCGCGTATCGACATTCCTGATTTTGACGGAGATATTCAAAAGTTTCCTTTGTTTATAGAGTCGTTCCGAACTATCGTTCATAATAATCGGTCTCTATGTGATGCTGAGCGCATTCAGTATCTAATTTCAAAACTGAAAGGCAAGGCGCAGAACATTTGTGTAGGCATTGCGCCCACTCCAGACAATTACAAAGTTTTGTATGACACGCTCATTGAAAAATATGAAGATAAGCGCGCTATTGCCATTTCATATTTGGAAAATATCTTGAACTTGAAGGGTTTAGGCTCTAGCAAGCCAAACGCTTTGAATTTAGAAAGCTACATTGATCAGTTTTCTACGTCTGTATCCGCGTTACGTCAGCTGAATATTAAAGATTTGGGTGATTTTGTGTTCGTACATTTAGCTTTGCGTAAATTGGACTCTGAAACCGCGCGCGCGTTTGAAATGTCACTTGACAGTAAGAACATTTTTCCGAAATATGATGAGTTTGTGAGTTTCATTCGTGGCCAAACTAAAATATTGCAACGTACGACCGCCGCCGCGTCATCGAATATGTATGGAAGTAGTTCTCGGAGCCAACCAGTAGCTGCAAGCCGCACGCATCTTTCTCAGAAAACCTTTCTGGTCAACAACAATGAAAGGTCGAGTCATGTGTGTAGTTACTGTAACAGTAATAAACACGCGAACTTATATCAGTGTGAAGCGTTCTTAAGATTCTGATATTGACGTAGCTAATGAATTTGAACGTTTCTTCACTAATATACCATTAGAAACTACTAGATCTTTAAAGTCATCTCCTGATGATGCTGCAGTTATATTAAGAACAAATCTAGAAGAATGCACTGTACCTTTTAAGTTTACATATATCACCCCAAACATTGTGATTAAAACATTTCGATCACTCAATCTAAAAAAAACTGAGGATCTTTGGGGCCTTTCAGTCAAAGTGCTGCAATCTATCATAGAACCTATTGCAATTCCGCTTGCTACATTATTTAATAGTTGCGTTGACGCTGGAGTATTTCCTGATGTGATGAAACATAGTAAAATCATTCCTTTGTTTAAATCAGGGAAAAAAACAGACCCCACAAATTATAGACCTATTTCAATACTGCCGGCTCTTAGCAAAGTTTTTGAGAAACTTATTCTGAACCAACTAATGTCACATTTTAATCTGAATAAGCTATTTCACAGCAGCCAATTTGGCTTCACCAAAGGTCGCTGTACTGCAGACGCTGGCACTACTTTAGTAAAATACATTTTTGATGCCTGGGAGCAGTCCCAAGACGCCATTGGTGTCTTCTGTGACTTATCTAAGGCTTTTGATTGCGTCAGTCATATTAATTTGTTGAATAAGTTACGCTTTTACGGGATAAGAGATCATGCTCTTGACCTTATCTCGTCATATCTTTCCAATAGAACACAGCGAGTGGATATTAACAGAACACAGTCGTCCGGATCACCTGTTGCTATAGGTGTGCCGCAAGGTTCAATTTTAGGCCCGTTTTTATTTCTGGTCTATATAAATGATTTGCCCTGTATTGTGCAAGAGAGGCATAAAATAGTTCTATTCGCAGATGACACCTCACTCATTTTTAAAGTAGATAGGAAGAAAAATAACATAGATGAGGTTAACAATGTACTTTCCACAGTTGTTAACTGGTTTACAGCTAACAATCTACTTTTGAATTCTAAGAAAACTAAATGCATGAGGTTTTCACTCTCTAATGCACCACGTGTAGACGATATCCAGGTTAAATTAAAAAATGAAACGTTAGAATTTGAGGGGAAAACAATCTTCCTAGGCTTTACTCTAGACTCAAAACTGCGTTGGAACGAACATATCTCTTCCTTAGCAGGTAGACTTAGTTCTGCAGCATATGCAGTAAGGCGTATTAGGCAGCTCACTGACGTCGAGACGGCCAGGTTAGTCTATTATAGTTATTTCCATAGTGTCATGTCTTACGGAATTATACTTTGGGGGAGAGCAGCTGACATTCAAACCATCTTTGTGTTGCAAAAGCGGGCTGTACGTGCAATATATCAACTTGGGTCTCGGGTCTCCCTTAGAGAAAAATTCAAGGAGATAAACATTCTTACCGTTGCGTCACTATACATATTTGAAAATATCATGTATGCTCGTAAGAACTTGCACGACTTTAAGCATAATAGTGATGTTCACAATTTTAACACTAGGAATAAGGATAAACTTTTTGTTACTGGTTACCGTCTTCGTAAAGTGAGCTCTTCGTTTGTTGGGAACTGTATACGATTTTATAACAAATTGCCTTCTGATGTTGCTAATATGCCATTTAAAAAGTTCAAGTCGTTCATTAAGTGCCGCCTTTTAAAGAAGCATATTATTCGGTGAATGACTTTTTAGATGATAAGAATCCTTTTAAGCCAACTGTTTAGGTTATTATTATTGACTAGTAACATGATATGTGTCTCGCTACTCTCGCTGGGCAAATATTAACTCTTTTTTTTTTTTCTTTCACTACCAAATTTGTCCAGCAGCTGGAGCATGTCATGCTCGCTTTAAGTCCTTGCTTACAGCGGCGTCGTTGATCGGGTCGCCACCTTCCCTAAGAAATGGTTGAGGGAGGCGATGGCTGAGATACGCGTCACGCTCGTGAACGGGTGCTGTCTGTGGGGTCCGGTCTGTTCATGCTTGCAAGGACGTTTAAAAATAATCATTAGCTTTAAATATATTACTAAGTCAAACATTTTAAGCGAGAGACCTCATCATGTTCTTATTGACATGTATTAATGAACTCTTTTATACATGATGTATTTCATTATTTATTGACATTTTGAGACTGTCGACATCTATGGAATTTATATTTATTTGACAATGGAGGCCATCTCCATAATATATTTTTTTTCTGGACCCTTGGAGACTATACATCTCTAAGATCTTAGATTTAAGTTTAAGTTAGGGACTATACATCCCTTCAATGTAATTGTAGTACGCACCGATATGTATATTTTATACATGTAATGTAAATGTTATAACTATGTGTAAATTTTGAAAAAAGGCCTTCTGCTTGAGTTTGTTGCGGCGCTTCTTCTCAAGCAATGGGTCTAGGAAGCGCTAGTAAATTCTTTTCTGACGTGTAAAAGTGCCCCTATGTGGCCAATTTGCTGAATAAATGATTGAATTGAATTGAATTGAATTGAATATCCCCGATGGATAAATATAATGTAGTAAAAAAATGTAACGGCTGCGTTAATTGTTTAAGCGTCCGTCATACGCTTTCGACGTGTAAGTCAACCGCATCTTGCAAGTATTGCAATAAGGCTCACCATAGCCAACTTTGTCGTAATCAATCATGCTCATCCGCCCCTCCGGCGAGCCAGCGCCCTACTGAGTCGCCCGCGTCGCCCGCGACTTGTCCTGCCGCGCCGGCCGCGTACACGCACGGCGCCGCGCCGCCTCCTGTCCACCACGGCACCGGCACTGTTTCTTCTGATGCAAGTGCTAACAAGCTCATTGGGTTTTCTGGTACAGCTACTAGTAACCTGGATTGTCGCAAAACCGTCTTACTAGGAACGGCAGTAGTTCAAGTTTTAGATGCGTCAGGTAATCTACGTGATATTAGAGTGCTGATTGATATGGGTTCACAGAACCATTTCATCACGTCTCGTTGCGCGCGCATGCTCGGTTTAAAGATAACACCCGACAGCAAAAATACATTGGTGCATGGTATAGGAGAAAGCTCTCAATCTATTAAAGGGACGTCAAATTTAACTCTGCTCTCCCGTTCTGACAAATCTTTTACCTTTGATTTGCAAGCATTGGTAATTGATAAAATTTCCGGAAATTTGCCCGCTTGTGAGTTAGATACCGCGTCATTGGAGTATTTAGATAAGATCACCCTCAGTGATAGCAACTGGTACCTGCCGGGTAAGATCGATTTACTTCTAGGCGCTGAAGATTTTGTTAAGCGTATAATGAGGAGTAATCGAATAATTGGCCCAACCGGTTGTCCGGACGCGATCGAAACCGTTTTTGGATACGTTCTTTCCGGGTCTGCCTTCACTAAAGGTGCACAACCACCTCGCAAAGATACTTTCTTTGTCACAACTGATAAAGTTGATACTCTTCTAACCAAATTTTGGGAGGTTGAAGAAGTTCCCATCCGCAAGCATATGTCACCTGAGGATAAAGCATGTGAACAAATATATGCGCAACAAACGACTAGAGACGAACTCGGTCGTTATATAGTTCCTTTGCCATTTTCTCGCAATCCGCAAGGCTTAGGTGATTCACTTACTACCGCGACGCGAAGATACAATTCTTTAGAGAGGAGGTTTAAACGAAATAATGTTCTTCATCAACAGTATGATGAGATTATCCGCGATTATTTAAAAAAGGAATATATTTCCTTGGTCAAAGACTTGGATAATGAATCCAGCTCTTATATAATACCGCATCACCCCGTTGTTAAGGAAGACAGATTAACTACTAAAGTTCGACTTGTACTGGACGCAAGTGCTGTTACTTCCACTAACTTGTCATTGAATGACTGTTTATATACTGGGCCTAATTTACAAGCTGACTTGCTTGAAATAATTCTGCATTTCCGCTTGTTTCCGGTTGCTATAACAGCTGATATTCGTAAAATGTATTTGCGAATCTTGGTTTCGCCCGAGTTTCACCGCTACCTTCGAATAATCTACCGCTTCTCAGATGAATCTGAGCCCCAAATATATGAATTTAATCGTGTTTGTTTTGGGCTTAAATGCAGTCCCTTTCTTGCAATGCGCACGATAAAGCAACTGATACTTGACGAAGGTCCTTCCTTTCCTGCCGCTGCCGCAATTGCTTCACGCAATTTATATATGGACGATTTGGGGACTTCTGTTATGGATGAATTCACTGCAATTGAGCTCTCCCACGATTTTATAAATCTTTTTCTAAAGGCTGGTTTAGAGTTGGTTAAGTTCTCAAGCAACTCGCGTGCTCTTCTTGAAACTTTGCCTGAGGAGCATCGACTGTCAGCAGTCGTCGATATTTCAGATAACGACCAATTGAAGATTCTGGGACTACGCTGGTGTCCAGCAATGGATGAGTTTTCCATAACTGTACAATTAGATCCACAGAATATCGTGACAAAAATAATTATTTTATCTACTGTCGCCAAACTTTGGGATTTGGTAGGAATTGTCGCGCCAGTAGTTTTGTTTGCAAAGCTAATATTGATCAAAACCCTCTGGTTATTGAAATTAGACTGGGATGAATGGCCATCAGAGTCATCTGTACTGAATGGGTACAGTTCATATCAGAGCTCCAGTTCCCACGATATTTTGGAATCGCATTCCTAGATTGTGAACTGACACTTGTTGGGTTTTCTGATTTCAGCACAGCTGCTTGTGGGGCTGTTATATATGTTTCACATCTGACGTTTTCAAATGTCTAGATTATTTTCGCAAAGTTCTTTGTAGAAGTTCTCGCATTACTTAGCTATCTTAAAGCTATGTGTTTACTCTCTTACTTGCTAAGCTTTTAAATTATACTTATCTGACAATATGTCACAGAGATGCAAAAATGTAAACATTTTGCATTCACAGATTTATCTATCTTTAGAGTGAATCTATTTGTCACTACGCTGCTTTATCGGTTCTTTTGCAAACCACTAATTCTTTATGGAGAATATTTACGTTAATGTGTTTTATTTTGTTTTGTGAATAAGTTACGTCGATTATTTCCGCATCTAATATTTGAATCCATATTCATCAGAACCTCTGATCTGATACCGCGATATTTTCTTTCATCCGCTAATTCAACTATTTTAATTTCACATATATGTAGGTACTCTCTAAAATATGTCAAAAATGAAATACTGTCTAAAGCTTTTCCATTCAAATGGCCATTAGGTATAATCGAAGATGCAATGTATTTCTAGGCAAAGATACAAATGCGTACAAATTCAGGCCTGCACCAAAGGCCAGTGGTGAAGGTTTCTCCACTACCGCTTCAATAATTCTCATTTATATTCCGCAGGGTCCTATGCGACATCTCATCTTTTATGATGATACATATTTCAGTTCTCTATAATTTTCGTTCTTAGAGTTAGAACATTTTCTGTTAATTTTTTCTCTTTGTATAGTAGAAGTACAAAGAGATCTTTGTCCTTCTAGGCCGGGGGAATGTTTGGGCGATTTAAATAGTTCCTAGTTTCCCTATATAATGTGTTTTCGCCGCTTTGAAGAAGGAAGCAAAGCGGTGGTACTGGCCGCCTGCATTGGCGCGTTGCTAGGCAACAAACATTGAGAAGAGAAATGGAAAAATAATGAAGACGTACGTGCTATCGCATATTTAAGATTTATTTCTGATAATTACGTAAAAACCCGCAGTTCTTGTGAACAAAGCAACGTATAATAGGAGCGCTCCTCTACAATATATATATATCACATGAAACCATCATACCGCCGCCGCCGCCGCCGCGAGCTGAATTCAGAAAGGTGAGTGAAAGCATATAATTGTGGGAAACTGAGGGGAATAACATTCAGATCCAGCATACAGTCCACTTTCCACCAAATGGCTCTGCCAAGCAATCTAATCTAAAACTTTTTTTTTTATGTTTTTTTTTTCCGGAGGTTGCGTTCCAAATCACTCCTACTCGTACTTCAAGATTCAATTACTTATTGAATACAGTTAAAATATACACACATTTAAGTATTTTTGTGATAAAACATAGTGAAATAATGAAAAACATCTGAAACGGTGTATTATTAATATAATTTTATTAATGATGATATTAAGTAAATTGAACCTTTATTTTAATAAAACTCTCACGACGAATTGCGTTTCAGAACGTATCGTTGTTTTTTTATTGTGACAGTGGCGTCATGCGTCGTTCGAATTTCAAAAACACTTTCCACGCTAGCGGATAAAAACAACTTTTGCGCTCAGATATCAAGCTGCAAAACGACCACTTTCGAGGCAGTGAGGTGAAAAGTTTTTTTCACCTCACTGCCTCGAAAGTAATACGTTCTGAAACGCAATTCGTCGTGAGAGTTTTATTAAAATAAAGGTTCAATTTACTTAATATCATCATTAATAAAATTATAATACACCGTTTCAGATGTATTTCATTATTTCACTATGTTTTATCACAAAAATACTTAAATATATGTATATTTTAACTGTATTCAATGAATAATTGAATCTTGAAGTACGAGTAGGAGTGATTTGGAACGCAACCTCCGGAAAAAAAAAACATTAAAAAAAATAATTAAAAATAAAGTTTTAGATTGCTGGTTTTGTAATTTAGATTACCTATACGGAGTAATAAAGAAAATATGAGCGATTCTAGCGATGAAGATACGAATTTAACTCCTCCAGAGTTAGCACAAACTGTACGTGACGCCGAACTAAGTCTTCTTCCCGAAAAATCGCGCGTGAGGTGAAAAATTTTGTGTTGCGCTCAGCAGCAAACTCGTTTGCTGTCTCGTGCCTTGAAATCCTCGTTACACTCAGGATTCTATATTTGAACCACTCGCTTCGCTCGTGGTTCAACCCTAGAATCCTTCGCTCACTCGGGTCTCAATCACGCACTCACAGCAAACAACAACTTTGCAGCCTTGCATAACAAATAACTATTAATACATTTGCGATAAAATGAAAAAAGGGCAGTGCAATTCATATTACGTACTTACATAATATTCCTTTGGAATTCTCAGAGGTGGTGATCCCAATACATCACCTAAATCACTTTTTGATTTCATTCATTCTCTACGAAATAATTCATAACACTACATAAAGTACGTTTTATTTTGGAAATTAAGTGTAAAATAATACGGCAAGGAAATGAGCGCTCACGAAATTCGCGGGTTCGAGTTTTTTTTTTAATTCGATCACACGTCGAGTTTGCGAGGTATGCTACGGCATCGGCCTGCACCATTCAGCCAAATTGAAAATAAAAGACAATAGAAAATAATTTATCAAAATGAAGTATATATTTATGAATTTATGGATTTTTAGTAAGTATGTGAATTAAAGTATTTATGTAAAACGCCGATATATAAAATTCTAAATACGAAAAAGATACGACTTTTGAATACAACTTTTTACAGTCTCCGCAGCTCCGTGAACGCACTGCTAAAACGTATTTTGCTCCCTGTTAGCGGGGCAGAAATGAAAAAAATTAAAAAAAAAGCGAAGAGGGAGCAAAATCGCATTTTGCTCACTCTAAACGGGCAACAAAACACTTCTTTTCGAATAGGAGGGGTGAAAAATGCTTTTTGAGGTAAGATGCATTTTTACATAAGGCAGTCACTAACTTCAATTAAGGGCTTCAAAAGCGATAAATCTAGCGGTCGATTGAGTTACTGGTTGACTGAGCACACGTGGTGTGTCTCGTTTAAAACTACTGGACCGATTTTGATGAAATTTGGTATGAAAATAGTTGGAGTTCCGAGAAAGGACATTGGCTACTTTTTATCCCTTTTTATTTCTCTGAAAAACAATCACCATAAATTTTTGATATCAAACTTACTAAAATAAATTGTTAAATTTAGAAATTTGTAATATCGATCTAAAGTTAAGAAAAACCGCCAATAAAAATCAAAAATTGTGGATTGAGATTGAGATTGAGATATTTATTCATAATAAAAGTATTACAGGTCATTTCTTAATATATGTAAACGTAGTTAATACACTATTAATTAACATTATTTTTAATAACAAACATTGTATACTATTAATAATTTTCTTAATTATTCACAATTTTAAGTCTTTTAATTTTAGCTTATTTTGTGTGCATGAGTCAACGTTCCCCCACAACGAACTCGTCGATACTGTAGCACGCAAGTTTCAATAGCAACAGTTTAACTTTTTGCGCAAAGATTGCATCACTGCTACTCGCTCTTATTTCTGATGGAAGCGCGTTGTAGATTCTGACCCCAACGACACCGAGCGACCCTCGCGCCTTGGCGAGCCTGCATTGAGGGACGAGTGTTGCCTGTGCGCATTTCTACCGTGTCTTGGTACCCAGGACTTGTATGTGTTTACATTTTTACGAACATGTTTACAAGCTTCCAACACGTAAACACATGGTAGGGTCAGGATGCTGTATTTTCTGAACAGTTCTTGCGCTGGATAGTCAACAGGTTTTTTAGCAATAAGGCGTAAAGCGCGTTTTTGTATTTTAAATAATTTATCACGGTCAGCAGCGGTTCCCCACAGATCAACGCATTGGATCAGTATTGAGTGAAAGTACCCGTAGTATGCGGTCTTCATGTTTTCCAACGACAAGGTAGGCGCCAGTCGGGATAGCGCATAACACGCCGTCGATAGTTTTTCACACGCGTTGTGGATGTGCGCAGCCCATTTAAGATTAGATTTGATGAAGCATTTAGTAAGGATCATTTCGCAATAAACAGCATCTCTTAACTCCTACAATTTTTGGAAATATATAGGTCTAACTGAAGCGCGGCGGAAGCAAAGTTTCCCCCTCTCCCCCACCAACCGAGCGGTGTCCCGCGGTGGCCCTCAGTATGAATCCACTCAAAATTATCCAAAGTACAACTGTGTCAAGTATGAGCCCTTGTCTAACAAGAATCAGGGTACAACGGACCAAATCCCGAACTTACTCGTAAAATCATTTATCGTTAACTTTCCTCTTTATTATGTATTTCAATATTTACGCTAGCAAAAAAGTGTACATATCTCTTTGTAGAAAATTTAATGTAAATTATTTATGTCTTAGAACATTTTTTGTTGTGGGTTATCGTTTACGAGATATTTACGAAAAACCAAAAAAGGGACCTTTGAACCCCCCCCCCCCCCCCACACGTTAGCGGCGCCCCCACCCATCAGTACTTTTAGTATGTTGTTTAAGGCACCTTCACCTACAACTATTCCAAAATTCGCTTACACATGTATTATTTCCCCTAAGTTTTCCTTCCTTTGGTGAGCTAACCATTCCGTCATGAAAGTTGCGGTGGGTAAGTACGTGCGCGGACGATGCTTGTGCACGTACCCACCGCAACTTTTGAAGAGGACGTACATAATAGCTATCGATTCCTCACTTGTATTTTTTCAATCATTTTGGCCCAATTTTAATATTGGGCTTTTAAACGTGCCCAAATTGGGGGTTCTCTCCTATTACGCGCCCTAAGATAATTATTAATTTTCGTATTATTAGGAGTTACTTAATTTTTGGCCATTATTTGCTTTACAGGGTAGGAATAGAGACGAACGGGGACTGTATAAAGATAGGGGTGGGGTATATCAAAATCATTTTGTGATTTTCAGTAGGTTTTTTCTTTGAAGGCGATCCAATTCTTTTTCAAGAAATTAAACTTGAGTTATCATTATCATTTTCGCTTTTTTTTTCATACTTTTTAGTGATGATACAATCACCAAAAAGTTTCATCTTCATTTATTGTCACTGAACTAAACAAGGCTTGTACTTTTAGAACTTAGAATGGGTATAGTTAGCTATCCTTAGGAGATAAACATACGCAATCACGGACTTTTAACGTTAAGTAATATTAGCCAGTGTTTTATATGCAAGCTTCCAGTCGGCTTGATTTTCTCCGCCATCCTGAACTATTCTCATTATTTTTCATCCAATTTACAGAAAACCATTACAAATTATATATTAAAACCTTCCTCGAGAACTACTCTATCTATTTGTGAAAACCGCATCCAAATCGGTTAAACGTGGACAAACATACAAACATATGGGTCAAACTTAGAATCTCCTTTTTTCTGAAGTCGGAGCACGTGGGGGGGGGGGGGGCACACAGGCGTGGATTGCTTAGGGCATCAAGTAGTCTTAATCCGGCACTGTCGAGTTCGTACCTACAACTGTGCACGCGCGGGACTTTAGATAGTAAAAGATCTCTACTATTAAGGACGTTACACACAGTTGTCTCTAACACTGACGACGTTGAGGGCAAAAGCTATTTTTAATAACAAAAACGCAATATTCTAGTAATTTTATTTTAATCGCACGCGGTTTGTAGATATAATGACTGAATAATTACTATCTCTTCAAGTTATAGAGCAATAAATAAACATCAATCACGGCCGCAATCGCTATCTTTAATGAAAGAGACCGTCCAATAGGAGAGGCGAATAAACATGGTGACTATTTTAGGTACATTTATTTATTTAGTAAGCACTATATCATTACAGGAAATTCCCAATTCAATAATGTCCTTAATATTAATATTATCTATGTACAATATACGTCGACTTATGCTTAAATCGTTAATCACATTCAAAAAGACATATATATTGTATTGCTTGTATGAATTTAACACAAATACCGGTAGATTATCTTAGAGACATTTTTAGAAATAAATAACGTGTCTCAATAAGTAGGTACGTAAATAAATAAATACCTATTAATATACAATACAATATCTACTTATGCAATTGTCATATACGGACCATTTTGATTAGCGATTGGTAGATATCAACCGCTAATCAAAATGGTCCGTCAAGCCTGGGTTGATTCAAGTACAGTTTGACGGACTCCTGGTCGTTAAATATGGCCGCCAAGCTGTCAATCCATACAAAAACGTCATTTTGTCCGTTTTGTCCCATAGTAAAATATTTAACGCTAACGTTAACTTTAACGGATGATTTGAATCAACCCGCCCTTAACATCATTATGTTTAGACGAATGCTGACGTCGTCGTAAAAAAATCTGTACCTACCTAAATACATATCCGTATTACTATTCCACTACTAGAATACAGAGGACGCTGGTATAATTACACCTAAGTACTAGTCTATTCGAGAAACAAATAGTATTTTGGGAAATGGGACTTCACATATCTCAAAATACTAAATAGGAAGTATGTAAGTCCATCTATGATAAAATAAAGACAGCAGAAGATCAGTAAATCTTCATAGCCGTAACTTGATTAGGTACTGAAAGGCCGTGTCAAGTTTTAATGCACTTAGGTAACTAGTAGTAAACGACCTATTGTTAGGAAAATGTTGTCAGTGCTGATAACCATTTTGCACCTCATTGCACTCATGATGCTTCTTTAGAATTGTTGCTATCTGAGTTTGGGTTGGGTCAGATTTACAATACGACGTCTTTCTTGCATTTGGAATTGACTCGATGACGTGGTCTTGATCTTTCGAGGTATAACGTAGAGATCTTCTACTATCTAAAGTCCCGCGCCTTCACATTTCAAAACGCTTCAATTATTTTATTATTATTTAAAAAGCACCACCAACACTCTCAACGCATAGTAGATGGCTGTTTCAGCACGCACACATGTGTTGAGAGTGTTGGTGGTGCTTTTTAAATACATTGAAGCGTTTTGAAATGTGAAGGCGCGGGACTTCAGATAGTAGAAGATCTCTACCTACGTTCGTAAAAGAATAAATCAATTTACAATTTTTCAAGTCGGTTTCCATATAATAACGTCCAAATAGGTAATTACGTTATCGATTGAATCTACCTACACTTAAGACGTTTCTGAAACTCCTGGTACAATCCTAATGTACTTACTATTTTAAGTTTAATTAAAAATACGTATATGTCAGAAGCTAAAATAGGAAAAGTGCACGGTCATACCTACGCATTTTTCCTAAAAATAATTTGAATCCTTACCACAGTCCTCGAACACCACAGCCGATGATACAAGTACAGCAAGAGCCGCAACAAGACACAAAAGCCTTAACAAAATCATTTTTTCAGTAATACAGTACACAAATCAAATCATACGCGCTCGTATCTACTGGAAATTCTGTGACTAAAGTTGGTATATATCAACCTCAGGCCCAAGAGATTATCGGCTAAGATAACATCGTCACAGCCACTGTAAATCAGATGCATTGGACAAAATGTTGATTACTTACAACCTATAATTAATTATACTTATGTACTTATACCACGATGACGCAATTATTTTGGAATCGAAAATAACAGATGACGAGTTTTCGTTTTAACTCCGGAAAATTATTAAGAAAACTCATTTTTACATCCATTTCTAAAATTTCATCAAAGTATTTACATGCAGTAGAAAATTACAATATAGTAGTTTATGTAACTGCTACATAATAAAGGTTCTTAAAACACGAGTGGAGTTTCATAATAATATCGCACGAGTGTTTTAAGGTCTAATTATGTACAGTTGCATACATAACTTTATCTACACTCATTTTATATTTTTATAAAATGAGTGTGGAGTGTAGAGAGAGCTGTATCGGACTTTAATTTAAGGGCCCAGTATTTCTCAGTGCGGACAGCTGGGAATAGAGGCCACAGACGGCTGGGGATAAGCATGCAACATACCTAAGAAATTTATGATTTATAGGTACTTATTTTCCGTATCGCGGGACGTTCCCTCCTGGAGCCTCCCTCAAGAATCCCAATGAAATCTCTTTGCTTCCCGAATGAGGCCCAATAGTCCACAGGGTCGTTCGTTAGTGGTGCTGGTGAATGAAGTTGATAAATAGTTGATAGTTACATTTTTTAGGTCTAAGGTCTGACCCACAGATTACATTTACAGTCGCCATCAGATATACGGAAGCGAACAAGCTGGTTATAAATATCTGTCACATATTTACGATCGCCTCGCCAGCTATGGCCTCTTCCTTGTTACTTATTTCAGGAAAATCCGATAGTCTCACATGGTCTCACTGCTGGACGCCAGGTGAGGCGAGTCACGCTCACGAGTGGGTCGCGCGGGAGGGTGGTGAGGATACTGTAATATTAAATGGATACAAAATACTTGAGATCCAAGAAGGTACTTAAATAAAAGTGCACCGCGGCCTTACCAGTCAAAATCAATTAAGTACGTAGAAATACCGACATAAAAAGTAGTAAGTATAGGTGACCTACCTAATGAGTATCGCTATTAAGCGATAAGACCGCCTGCTGTATGCCATACTTTTTGTGCACTTATACTATGTCTGCTGTTCCTTGATTGTGTGGTGTTCAATAAGGGTAGGTTAATTCAAGCATAGTTGACGGACTTCTGGTCTTTAAATATGGCCGCCGAGCTGTCATTCCATACAGAAACGTCATTTTGTCCCATAGTAAAATATTTAACGTTAACTTTATCGGGCGGTTTGAATCAACCCGCCCTTACGTATATTGTATTGTACTGTATTGTACCTACATGATTTCCTTATATCCGTAATGGTCTATATCTGCACCAAAAAAAAACCGTTCAGTGGCTAGAGCGTGAAAAAGGAGCAATAATTCAGCCACAGGTAGACACTAAGTAAGTATAAGAGCATCTGTCCGTCCGTAGCCATAGGTAAGGTAATGCATTTCTGAGCGACTTAGAAGCGCCACCGAGGTCTTGCCGAGGTGCGAACTACTTACTGTGAATATTTTTTCCATTTATTCGTACTGCGTACGGAGTGTGGAATGTGTTTTGGTAAGGAGCGCAATCTTATATGGCGAAAAAGTTGAAAACGTGTCCAGTGGATTTGATAAGCAACAAAACAAAACACACTCTCCTCACAACCGTTTTCGCTGCATTTTCGCCTCAGCAGCGCCATCTCAAGGCGCTACTGCAGACTATCCGCCTAGGTGGCTTGACAATTGTGGCGACCGCAGCGCCCCCAACCTACCCGATTTGGTGTCCACTTTTGGAAGTATAAGCATTGCGCTCTTTACTTCAACCCTCCATAGTACTGCGGACGCGTCTCCGAATCTGAATTTCCGATCGGGTAACCGAACGTCTGCGCCCGGCCAAAAACATTTCAAACCACAAACCAATCAGAGAACTAGAATAGAGCATGGAGGTAAGATGTACATAAGTATATCTGGAGCGAGTACGCGGAGTACGGCTATTCCATGGAAATAGTAATAACTGGAACTACTTCTGTGACCAAATTTTAGGCCAAGTGCGCTGGGGTAAGGGGCTTTAAAAGTTTGATTCTCCTTTCATCTAACCAGAACGAAATATGTATAGACAAAAGAAGCCTCGAGTGAAATTTTCGGCATGTTTTTGAATTGGCTATGGGTGAAAAATGACAATGTGCTCGACTTTTTTTTATGGATAGGAATAACCTTCCGTATCAAGAGAAAAAAATCTCAGAATTTTCCGTGCCATAGATTTTGCGTAAAAAAAGAAATTGATTTTGAGTTACGACGATTGAAATAAAGGTGTTTCCATGGTCCAAGTATGCAGCACTACTTCTTTAAAAAAAAGTGTTGACACTATTGACGGTGACAGTTCTTGCTTCATTCGTAATAACGTGTTTAAAGCATACGTCGTCGTTGGGGCCAAGCATAATCGAAAGTCCAGTAAGCAAAAGCAGTCATCAATAAGCTATTTTTCCAATAAAATTGTTAAAACACGTAAAGTTGATCACGCTGATCGCTGATCCAGCTAAAGACCCTAGAGCTAGACTAACCCGACACTATACCGAAGATATCCCAGACGTCAGCCTGTACGAGATTAGTATGGCTCTCAAACAGCTTAAGAACGGCAAAGCTCCCGGTGATGACGGAATTACAGCTGAACTCCTGAAGGCGGGTGGTAAACCAGTCCTTAAGGCCCTTCAGACGCTGTTTAATTCCGTCATCCACGAAGGGAGAACGCCGCAAGCATGGAACAGAAGTGTGGTGGTGCTCTTCTTCAAAAAAGGTGATAACACCTTGCTGAAGAATTATAGACCCATCTCACTTCTGAGTCATGTCTACAAGCTGTTTTCGAGAGTCATCACGAACCGTCTCGCGCGCAGGTTTGACGAATTCCAGCCTCCCGAACAAGCCGGTTTCCGAAAAGGCTATAGTACCGTAGACCACATACATGCGTTGCGGCAGGTTGTACAGAAGACCGAAGAGTATAACCTCCCCCTTTGCCTTGCATTTGTGGACTACGAGAAAGCCTTCGATTCGATCGAGACTTTTTTTATTATTTATAGAAGGGGACGACTGCCTGGTTTCAGTCGGGTGATCGGTCCTCCATTCGGAACCATTTCACCCATTTCCCCGGTCTCCCCTGGGATTGGGATTACGGGTTATCGGTTCCCAGCGCCGTTGCCCCGTTGAACCTTCCTGTAGCCTTGCAGAGTCCTATTATCTTCCCTATCGTTAGGTCTTGTAGGTCATCTTCATCCAGGGTGTCCCTTCCGGTTCTTTCCCATCTCGCCATTGCGTATGATGGGCATTTCGCTAGTATCTACTAGCGAAATGCCCATCATAATCCGGGACATAATACATCTGTATTCCCGTTTCTTCTTCGCCACATTCTGGGCATCTTGGGTCATCTCTTATCTTCAGAATAGTTAGGTGTCTGTTCAGTGTACAGTGTCCTGTAATTATTCCGATGGCTAGTCTTAAGTTGTTCCTGCTGTGTCCTATGGCTTGTGCCGTTCTTTTCTTGTCTATGGTTTTTATAAAGATCTTTGATTGTCTGTGACCCTCTAGATCTTGCCATCTTTGGTTTGCTTCTTGTATTGCTTTGCGCCGTATTACTCCTTTTGTGATGTTGTGAGCTATGGGCAGTCTCGGTTCTGGCCCCACGAAAGTTTCGTCGGCTCCTTTTCTAGCCAGTTCGTCGGCCGTTTCGTTCCCGGTATTGCCCTCATGTCCAGGCACCCATGCGACTATCAGTTCTTTATCCCCTTTCTCTGCCAGCCGGTTAAGTGCTTTCTTACACTCAATAACCAGTTTAGAGCATGATTCTTCTTTGTTGAGTGCTTTTAGTGCAGCCTGGCTGTCACTGTATATTGCTATCGTGTCGTTCTGGGTGTCCTGTCCGCCTCTTGAAGCATTTCCGCGCATTCCAATATAGCTTGGGTCTCTGCTTGGAAAATGCTGGCAAAACTTCCCAGATTGATGGTTCTTTTCAGTTCCGTCCCATTCCTCTGTCTGACGTATATACCCGCCCCAGATAGTCTGGTGGATTCCTTTCTCGAGCCGTCGGTATAGCACACTGTTGCCGATTTGCTATCAGTAGCTTCCCACTCTGTTCTAGATCCTATGTGTACTCTATATTTCTTATCGAACGTCCTGTGCCTCTTCGTGAGGTCATTGTTTGACAGGATCATCGACAGTTTATCTCTGTATTCATTGTCTATTTCCGTATGGGCCTTTTCTGTGTGTTTGCCTATCCATAGGTCTTCGCTTTTAAGCTTAAACCATTGTTCTGTAGCACGCCTTTTTATCATTAGGTCCAGCGGGAGGAGGCCCAGTATCATTTCCAAGGATGCTGTGGGCGTTGTTCTCATTGCTCCCGTTGTCATTAATGCTGCTAGTCTCTGAACTTTGTTTAGTTCGGTCTTGTTTGTTTTTGTGGCTGTTTTGTGCCACCATACAATTGCTCCATGGGTGACTCTAGGTACTATGATTGCTTTGTATATCCATAGGACTACCTCTGGGCTCATCCCCCAGGTTCTTCCGATGGCTCTTCTGCATTGCATCATGGACATTTTTGCTTTTGCACATGTGTCCACGATGTGTTTCCTGAATGTGAGAGTTTTATCGATTGTCGCTCCCAGGTACTTAATTTCCTTTACCATTTCTAGATCAACGCCGTCAATCTGAATTGGTGATATTGTGCATTGCCTCTTCCTCGTGAACAGTGTTAGCTTCGTCTTGTTTGGGTTTAGGTTTAACCCTTTACTTCTGCACCATTGGAGTGTTGTTATGATGCCTGTGTTCATTAGATCTCTTACCACGCTTAGCACTTTTCCTATCACGAGCAGTACCCCGTCGTCGGAGTATACTTGCGTGTATATCCTCATATTGTTCATCTTCTGTATTAATTTGTCTATTAGAAGACACCATAGTAGTGGTGACAGGCAGCCTCCTTGTGGAAAGCCCCTTTTTGCCACTATCGTATGACTTTCTGGGCCTAGTTGTGCTGTTATCAGTCGATGTCTGAGCATCTGTTTTATCCACCCTGATATTCCTTTATGTATGCCTTCTCTGTTTATGGTTCTCTCTATTGCCTCTGGTGACGCTCTATCGAAAGCTCCTTCCACATCGAAGAAACATCCCAGTGCGTATTCTTTCTCATTGATTGCCCTCTGTGCCCTTGTTATGATGTTGTGTAAGGCTGTTTCCGTTGATTTGCCTTCAGTGTAGGCGTGTTGGTTGGGGTGCAGAGTTTTCTATTTTGCTTCTGATCTCTTTGTCTAGTATCTTTTCTAACGTCTTCAGTATGAATGACGATAGGCTTATGGACCTGAAGGATTTGGCTTCCTGGTAGGTTTTCTTGCCCGGTTTGGGTATGAATACCGCCCTCGATCGAGACTTGGGCTGTGCTGCAGTCTCTCCAGAGGTGCCAAGTTGACTACCGGTACATCGAAGTGTTGAAGTGTTTGTATGAAAACGCCACCATGTCCGTCCGACTACAAGACCAGACCACTAAGCCTATTCCACTGCAGCGGGGAGTCAGACAAGGAGACGTGATTTCTCCGAAGCTATTCACCGCTGCATTGGAGGATGCTTTTAAGGTGCTGGACTAGAAAGGTCGAGGCATCAATGTTAATGGCGAGTACATCTGGGCGATTCGACGCAGAAAAATTCTCCAGGAACAAATTTTGTTCCTGATGTCATCTTTGTGCTAGAACTTCACTGTGACGCTTAAATGATAGTTTTTATTCAATATTACAATTTTATTAAGGAGGCACTTCAAAAAAATCATTACTTTTTAATATATTCAAAATTGAAAAAAACGGGCTGTGTATGACAATGACAAAACAAGCCTACAATGATGTATTTCATGGGCAACAATGATGTGATGTGACCGACAATGATGAATACTTTAATCAATAACATAAAAAGTCTTATGTATCAACTAAACACTATCTGCATCAGTCATTTTCATAATAAAGTTGTACTTGTTACGGTCCCTTTTTGTCAAAATTTAGGCCGCACTTTAGGAAAAAAGCAAGCCGCTTTGCACAGTAAGGACCAAAATAAGCGATTTGATCCGAAGCAGCCTCTGATTTGTCCCTTAGGAACAGAGATGGCGCCACTTGTTCAAACTAAGACACTAACACTAAAACCTGAACGGATTGTCTGATTTTGACGATTAAGATGTCAATCTAAAGGAAATGAATTATTTTATGACAAAAAAAAATAAAAAAAGGTAAAAAGTTATAAAAAATACCAGAAAAACCTTCATTACTGAAAAAAAAAATCATTTTTTCGAAATTTTATGAAAAAATACCGGCCAAGAAGCGAGTTCGTGGAGAGGGTTCCGACCCCTGATTATTTTCAATGACGTCATTTTCAAACCGTTTCACAAGATAAGCTCTTTTATATGATAGATTTCAAATACCATGGACTTATTATTTTTCCTGTAATCTATAGGTCATAACTATCCTCCGTATTTTCCTCAAAATTGTAGGTCTAGTAGTTTAGGATATAAGGGGGGGGGGGGTCATTTTTCGCCTATTTTCTTAAATAACTCGAAAAACTCTCTGTGAAGGAATCATCCTGAGGAAACTTGTACGCATCTGCGAAGGATGTACGTGAAGTCCCCAATCCGCGTGGGGACTATGGCCCAAACCCTCTCGTGATGGAAGGAGGCCTGTGCCCAGCAGGGGCTGTAGTGGTGGTGGTAGTGGGATTATCTTATGCATTCTTCCGCTTCGACGCTGGTCTTCCTGAAAATGAAATCGCTATTAGATATAGCATTATTATATGATCATTAGGATTCCTGAATCTGTATTTTACTGTCGCATTTGGCCTTTGCATGTTTTGCACTGTAACGTGCAAAGTAGAGTCTCCAATCGCCACTGGGCCTGCGTGGAGAATATAGCCTAAAGTTTAGGCCCTAAACACTCGTGATGAGAGGAGGCCTGTGCCCAGCTATGGGACGTAAATAGGCTGTCGTGTTGTTAGTGGATGCAAGGTAGGTCAACGCGTCGGCACCCACAACGCATTGTGTCACAGCCCAACTGACTTGCATCCACCCACAATGGTCGAGGAGGCTTATGGCCAAATTGAAGTAAACTTCGACCATTAAGGAGTCCACTTGCCTTCAACGTCTGTCCATCTCCAAAAAGACAGACTTGGGATTAATTGATTCAAATTTAATACATTTCCCCATACATGGCCCGCTTGAAACGCTGCAAGCAGACATGTTGTTGAAGAGCAGCTGAATAAGGCTTGTCACTGGCTTGTTTTTGTAAAAAACAAATCTTTTCGAACCTCATTCATAAATATATTCCCCACGCGGGCCCGGTGGGGATTGGGGACTCTGCTTTGCACGTTACAATGCAAAACATGCAAAGGCCAATGCGAAAGTAAAATACAGATTCAGAAATCCTAATGATCATAGTAATGCTATATTTCATCATCATCATCGTGCATCAGTCCACTGCTGTACATAGGCCTCTCCCATTGATCGCCAATTAGCTCGGTCTTCAGCTATTGACTTCCAGTTTCTGTCACCAACCCTGCGAAAGTTATCGCTCCATATAGCCACAGGGCGTCCTACGCTTCTTTTGCCGATTCGTGGTCTCCACTCGAGAACTCGTCTGCTCCAGCGTTCGTCGGTCCTTCGGCAAAGGTGACCGGGCCATGCCACTTCAGCTTGCTAATTTTTTGGACTATGTCGGTAACTTTGGTTCTCTGCCGAATTACTTCGTTCCAGATTCGATCCCTTAGAGATAAACCAAGCATAGCCCTTTCCATAGCTCGCTGAGCAACCTTTAGTTGGTGGACCAGACGTACCGTGAGTGTCCACGTTTCGGCTCCGTATGTCATTACCGGTAGGACTCCCTAATTGAAGACTTTAGTCTTCAAGCTTTGTGGTATTCAAATTCTTCTCTCTAGGTAGGCATATTCCGAAACAACCCCAAGAGAGATCCCATCTACGGAGACCGGTCCTTGATCAACGTGCTCGTTGAACATGACCTTGGTTTTAACCAAGTTCATCCGGAGACCAATGCATTGGGATGAATGAGCTAGGTCGTCCAATATTTGTTTTAATTCCTGCAGCGTTTCAGACATAACATATGATATATTTCATGGCGATTTTATCCTCAGGAAGACCAGCGCAGCGTTCAGTTATCATTAGTGTCCCACAGATGTCATTGTCGTCCCTCGTAATTTCGCCAACAATGACAAGACCGACAATGATGATAGTCGAAAATTGTGTCGAAACAGGTTTCTGTTTGACGATGAAAACAAAATATCTGTTTCGCCAAAACAAAGCCTACGTTTACTTTAATGCAAATACAACCTGATAATATACAACACATACTTATCGAGAAATAGCTACAAATGATAATGACGACAACATTGACAAAAGCTGGAAGAAGTTTTTTGGCCAGTTATCTAGCCGTAACGCGGCACGTGTCGCTCCTGAGACGCTTATTAGGGAACTGAGCGGCGGGGGAAGGTCGCAAAAGACCATCTTTCATAGGGTTAATTGCGTTCCGTTTACCCAAAATTCTACAATCAATGGCCGGGACCACTAATGACGATATTTTTATTTCGTCCTTAATATGATTGTGTATGTTTTATTTCATAATTATTTTTAATTAAAGTTCTATTCAAATAGTAAGACGATTAACTAGTTTGGCCCCTAGTAAAAAACGGGCAATTTTACTCATTTTTTTCGTTCTCGTACCCGAATCTTTTAATCGTTATGACGATTAAAAGATTCGGGTTTTCCTTGGTCCAAGTAAGCACAGCACATGTTTCCGAAAAAAAAAAGTGTTGACATTTGACGTTGACAGTTCTCGCTTCCTTCGTGCGAACATAACTTTACGTGTTTTAACAATTTTATTGGAAAAATAGCTTTACTGATGACTGCTTTTGCTTACTGGACTTTCGATTCTGCTTAGCCCCAACGACGACGTATGCTTTAAACTCGTTATTACGAATGAAAAGCGAATGAAGCAAGAACTGTCACCGTCAATAGTGTCAACACTTTTTTTTTTGTTAGTAGTGCTGCATACTTGGACCATGGAAACACCTTTATTTCAATCGTCGTAACTCAAAATCAATTTCATTTTTACGCGAAATCTACGGCACGGAAAATTCTGAGATTTTTTTCTCTTGATACGGAAGGTTATTCCTATCCATAAAAAAAATAATAGAGCACATTGTCATTTTTCACCCATAGCCAATTGTAAACGAAGGCTGCGTTCCGAATCGCGCTCACAGCACCTTACACTTACATCCTTTTTCTTCTTGAAAGTCGACTCCTAAGAGGAAAAAAAGATGCAAGTGCTGTGAGCGCTCTGAGCGTGATTCGGTATGCAGCTGAAAACGACCTTCGGAATCAAGACTTTAAGCTCAATGTTTATTGTTTCGAAATTGACGCTACTTGCTCCAGATGGCTTATTACCTCCATGCCCACAAATCACAGCTGGATTTGACATTGACATCTTGGGCTGCGTTCCGAATCGCGCTTAGAGCGCTCACAGCACCTTGCATCCTTTTTCCTCTTAGGACTCGACTTTCAAGAGGAAAAGGGATGCAAGGTGCTGTGAGCGCTCTGAGCGCGTTTCGGAACGCAGCCTATCATGTATCTGTCGCATCAGTTGCGGGTTTAGTTGGTTTTATTTACTTTGCCCTTATTTAAACATATTATTTTTTAATACATAACGAAAGCAAAATACATCATTTTGCTCTTATCCTATTACCTGATAATGTGATCATTGTTGTTACTCTACTTCTGAGAAACTGAAAAAAGGACATCTGATTAGGTTAGGAAAGCAATCAAAATGATAAAAACAATAAACAATGCTCGTGCTTTGGTTCAGAATTCTCCATTGAAAATCATAATGAGAGAGAAGCACCTATTGAAGAAGCCGAAAGAGGAAAAACCGCCTCCGAAAGCAGCTGCGGACGTCATGAACTATATTGAAAGCTCGCCGGAATACGTCGGTATCAAAGAGCAGTTACCTAAATCACTTTTAAGAAAATACAAGACCCCAGAAAGCATGTATCTTATAAATAAGAGTACCGCCACAGTTATAGCACAAACCGTCCTAAAACACCTGACCACAGTTTCACCTGTAGTCGAAGTAAATCCTGGACTTGGTCTACTGAGTGCAGAATTACTGAAAGGTGAAACAAATCAGCTTTACATGTATGAAACATCCAATCACTTCTCCCAATATTTATCTGTAAGCATTGCCACTGTTCATGTTGTGTAACAAAGTTAATAAACAAAATGACAAGTCTTTCAAATGCTATGAAAACACTTTACAGGCTCTACAGCTACAATATCCAGACAGAGTTAAGTTAAAAGTAGCAGATTTCTTTGGGATGTGGAAGTTAGCATTTCAAGACAAGATGGACCAAGGAAATAGGATTCAAGAACTATTGGGTGACTTGGCAACTGAAGACCCTGGTAAACCCTTGGATAATGTTTTTATTATTATTGTTGAATAAAATGAGTTCTATTGTTATGTCAATTATTTACAGATAGGATAGTGACAATAGTTGGATCAATGCCTGGACTCTCGTTTATGAAGCATTTGATAAACAACATTGTGTTCCATAACACCACAAGCCAATTAGGAAGACCTGATCTATTTATCACTATGCCTGGTCATCATTATGAAGTAAGACGGCAGCAGATAGTATCAAAATTATTTTAGATATAGATAAAAATTATCAAGTTTTTATTTTTATTTTACTGTATTAGCTTATCTTTATCTTTAATAAAATATTAGGATTTTTTTAAATTCATTCTCTTCACTCTTTTATTTATTTATTTCAATTTTTTGCACAAAAAAACTAAAACATGTACAAACTTAATGCCCAATGGCATTCTCTAACTGTCAACCATAGGGTAAAACAGACAATGTGTTGGTGCTCTTAACAAAACAATATACTTTTATAGAAAAAAAAATTACATTTTATTTATTTTACAGTTTCTTACGGACAATGAGATACAATTAAGCAAGCACATGGCAGTACCAACACTATTTCAGTTATTGTTTGATTATAAGATTCTCACTAATGTTCCTAAAGTTCATTTCCTACCATGGACTCATCCAGCTACAAACAAGAGGGTAACTCTGGTAAGAAGTGATACCTACATAGTCATTGCTTGGTGTAATGCCTTCACAACCCAGTGCAGTGCTTACTTGCTGTCTTTTATATTCTTTAAATGGAGCATTCCATTGGCTACAAAACATCTTCAGAAGCACACGAACACCTGCTTTGTCAGACATTGATTGCTAATTTTGAGTTCAGGCACTTTTAATTCATTTTATAAGGTCTTTAATATGTTTCCCAGATGGATGAATACCAACTATATCTGGTAAATATTACACAGAAGAAGGAACTTCCAGTGCCACCGGAGTACTTATCATTGCTGTGGTATTTCTTCAAACCTCACATGTTCTCTAAGTGTACTAGAGTGATACCAATGTTGGAGTAAGTATGTTTTTTTTGTCAATTACTCTCTACATATTTTATGGAAGGAGTGGAGGAAGCCTATTTAGGATAGTAGGTTTGACTTGGGTCCCATTGAATTATTGCATTTACTTATGTGCGAAATTCAATTTGAATTTACCACCAGACCAGACTTGCTTGTGAAGGAAAATGTCGTGAGAAAACCAGCATGCATATACGAAGTAATTTAGAATGTCTGTGAAATCCCCAATCCACACTGGGCCCATATGGGGACTACAGCCTCCCTACCCTCTTGTGATGAGAAGAGGCCTGTGACTAGCAGTGGGATCTAAATACGCTGTTGTGGTGGCATATTTATCAGAAAAGAATAAATAGGGACCTAATGTGAGCTTTCTTGGCTGTGGCTTCATTTCAAACAAAAAGCCTGGGTTGCTTCGAGAAAGTACGCTAACATCCGTTAAATTTTACGTGAGCTGTTATCATTTTTTCCATATAGTGAAATCTATATATCTCGGCGGCCATATTAAAGGAACATCAGCTTTCTGAAGCAATCCAGGCTTAATCTACTCATATACCCATTAATTGTAGACAATGGATACCTGGGTGCGGCGTGTGGCTGATAACGGGGCAGGACCCGCCCGAGGCGGACGCGCGGCTGGCGCCGGGGCCCGCCGACGCGCCGCTGCCCCACATGACCATCTTCACAGAATTCGGAGACCTCAATCTAAGGCAAAAGATCACCGTCTTTAAAAAGTAAGTTGGTGCCAGGCAGCAGCTAAAACACTCCCTTATATGCGCATGGGTACGACTGAAGGGCCAATAAGCGTGCGCGCACGGCATAGCGCCCACTGCGCTGCGTCCCGCGCCCCTCCGCCATGAGACCTTATTTTCGACTTCTGCGCGAAGGTCATCGCTCAAGATCCGTGCATGTACTGTACCTAAGATTACGATTTAATCACAAATGTTTTGTGATTGTAATCACCATTGTCCATTAATAGACTTAAGTGTGTCCAAGGCTGTGGTGTGTACCTTAGGTACACATCCAGTATAATCGCAACAGGAAATAGAAGTTTTAATTTGAAATTTAAATCATAATGTGAAGACAGTCTTGTGGAAATCGGTGGAATATTTTTCTTTGGTTTGAACCTAGAAGATTTACAGTTACTTAAACACATAATAAATCCTGTAAACCATTATGCACTTGCATGGGCACTAGGCAGGTATTCAATTTTGCTACAAGCAACACTGTTTTCTACTTAGGGCATGTTAATTGTTGTTTATTTTTTGTAGATTGATATCCTGGCCGGAGTTTGAACAATGCCCTTTTCGCATGAACATGGAGAATAATTTGCCAAAGTTCGTCACCGCGGTCGAGGACGATGAAAAGACTAGTATAGGCACGCATATGGACGACATAGACAACTCCGATACGGAACATGAAACTTAATTATGCATGTATACTTACATAAAATTTAAATTAAGGAACAGAAATTAAACAAACTTTAAATGATATAAGTATATTATCTCTTCTAATAATAATACATATTTACATTTCCATAAAATCATTAAGGTCATCATTACATACATTAAAAAAAAAGGGATTTATAAAAATTGGGAATTAACACATTTAGATTTACATAATTTTCTACAGTACTGCAGTGGTGGATTCTTACATGATTTAGATAATAATTTATCTCATTCTATTTGTAGGTATATAAAGGTATACTTGTTAAGTTGTAACCGATATTTTGGTAGGATCTGGGTTCAATTGACTCTTATAATAATCACCACCATTCGTGTATTTTATTTTAAGAAATTTGATTTCGGGTTTTCTTGAGTTGAAGTACTTGGTGAAATAGAAATGCCACATCAAAATACCGGCCCTCCGCCACTGCCTCGAATCCTTTTTGTCCATTTCCCCGCATCCTTTTATCACGCAAACACGGTTATCCTGGATATTCGAAGTCTTAAATAGGGATCTCCCTGTTCCCTATAGGATCGCACACGCGTCGCGACGCGATTTAAATGCGCGTAGATTTAAAGTTCAACTTAAGCGCCGTGACGCGTGAGCGATCCTATAGGGAACTCCCTATTTTTAAGACTTCGAATATAGCCCCTGCCCGTCCTAACCTACGGTGAACAAACGTGGTCTCAAATTGAAGAGCGCAGCATTTTGGGTGTTCGGAGAACTGATCGAATCAGAAACACCGAACTGCGCAATCTGAGTCGGCAATTTGAGTTCTAGACTCAAATTGCCGATGTGGGAACAAAGACCGCCAAACTGAATCGGACGGGGCTGGACACGTCTGCCGGATGCATCCAGATTGGTGTGACAAAAGTGTTTCGGATTGGACCCCGACAGATGGCTATAGGAACCGAGGCAGACTAAAAATGAGATGGCGGGATGACCTTGATAAATTCGAAGCAGGCTGGAAAGAGCTTGCCGAGAATTAGAGCTATGGAGAGGGAGAGGCGAGGCCTATAGGCTAAAAAAAACATTGTGTAGGCATCACTATTTCATACAGAACTTGATAAATACCTAATTTAGATGATGTGATGTTTGTTTACAAAACTTATTTGATTGTTTTCCACTGATTATGGAATCATAACATCATCTTGACTGCTATACTATTAACAATATATTATAAGATAAATAACGATCATTGCGGAAAAATCAATTGAAACTAATAATATTAAAAAAATACTGTTCCTCTTAAATTCTCTTGTGATGTCAAAAAGTAAAATCGAGGAAATACTTTTCGTGTATACATTTACATTAAATCATTCATCATTTACTTCACCATCGCCAAACGGAATTGATATAAAATTATTGCTTCGCACAATAAGCAAATTCATCAATTTACATGTCGATTTAATTTAAACATTTATGATAAAATTCACAAATCACATTTTTATTTACATACCTAAAGTTTAATCACAATTTTATATTACTTTGCGATACGTCTTTACAAATAATATCGCCTCAGAATTGGACGGGAATCTATCACTAAAAATAAATAAAGTATCACTACATATTATCATATAATAGTAACAGTGTTCGCGATAAACTGAAGAACTACTGAACGGATTTTCATGCGGTTTTCACTAATAAGTAGATAGAGGCGTTATAACGCATTGAAGGTTTTAGCTACACCGACATACTTACCTGAGCGTAAGTAACAATGTAGGGGATCTGGTATGACGAACCCTCGTCAGCTAATTGAATCTCATAAAGCAAACTTCAGTCACTTTAACAGAGTGTTTTGGACTGTCTTGTAATAAACTTAAGACTTTGGTAAGAGTAGTTGAGTTTCCTCCTACTTGGATTTACCATAAAATGCACATGAACCTCCCTGCCCGTTTACCTTCCAATAAAAACAAAACGTAACTTTATCGGAACTAAAACTAGTTTTTTTTTAAATTACTTATTTATCGTGTCTGTCCATAATTAATTGAGATAAGAATGATAAACAAGTACACCTCTGCGTATTTTTCCTTAAATTAACATAACACCCAAAAAATACACTATCATTAGGTAAGTAGCAAAACAATGCATCATTGGATAATAAGTGCTTCAAGCAATCTCTTTCATACAACCTTTGCGTTGAGTTTGACTGTAAAATATACTCTTCAGGTAATTTCAAATATGTCCAATTCTTTAATATAGTGAAATGGATCATTTAATATTACATATACATCTATATGTATCTTTGTTATGCAAGTAACTAAAATAATAAATTATAATCTCGACTAAATGGTAATTTTATTCCTACATTTGGAAACGAGAAAGGTTACAAATCACATTAGACCTACAATTATCTATTTTATTTTTTTGTTAAACCTCTAATTATATCTCCATTGAAACTATGTGAATTTAAAATGTGAAAAACTCATAATGAAAGGTGGATGTTTAAAGTATTGGATTAAATTAATACTACATAATACATATTTATAATACCGTCACCCTATATACAATGCTTAAGTACAGTTACAGTAAGTACTTAGTACTAAAATTGAATCTGCGTCGTTATAAATTTTGGAAGTGTCTATCATTATACGAACTGTGGTTGCTGGATTTAGGAGTTATGTAATTCAAAGTCGGAATTTCAAGTGCTTGGTTGTTTTGATTAGTTAATTTACTTTGCTTAGTTGACTTCTGCATATTCGAATTCGTATGAACATTTAAACTTATCGTACTTAATCCGTTTTGGGGTTTTACTGTCGGACTTGATACGAAATCTGTCCACTCGTCGTCATCAACAAACGACGTGACTTTCTTTGGCAATGAGTGTTGAGGCTTACTCGACACGAACTCACCCCAGATGTCGTCCTCCTGATTGTGAGTCGAACTCTTCTGACTATGAACGGGCGATGCGCCTTTGCTATTCCCGCCCACGCTTAGATCACTTTTTAACGAGTTCAAAGTTTCTACGGGGTTAAATCTTGATAAATCTTGTAAATCGATTCCAGGGTTTGGCCAGTTAATCTGCGAGAAACTTTCCAATGACAAGGGTTGTAGAATTTGGGTAGTGTTTTGTTGAACCTGCGATGAGCTGACGACAGGTTGTAATACGTTGGCGGGCATACTCGGGGCACCAGAAAGCTGCTGTGGTGCTGGAATTTTCACTAAAGCTTCTTTCGCTTTTGGAGTGTTTTCTGACATAGATTTATTTATACTAGAGTCACTATATTTTAAAATATCAATTGGTCTCGTTAGTGATATGGGTTCAGACTTAACAGTATGAATGTCAGAAAAGGAAAAGTCCATATTTGCCTCCATGTTTGAAATAGGCTGTGCTGATATATTATGACTCAATATGGGGTCTTGCACAGTATTTAAAATGTTCGTAGATACTGTCGGAGCTATACTGCTAGTTGGTAAAGCTGACTGGAATGTATCAAATTCGTCATCAAAACTATCATTATTTTTGTTGGATATCACTTCGTAAATTTTCATGGTATTCGAATTGTCTACATGCGTTGTATGAATCTTCTCCGCTTCAATGATAGGTGGTTGCGATTCGTTATTCCATGTCGTATTGCTTGCGAATTCTGAAAAGTCGTCAAATGTTTCTTTGACTTCTCCAGGAGAAGGCCAATTCAAAGTAGGTATGGAAGGCTCCAGTTTGATTGGCTGTAAGAGTCCCGTAGGATAAACAGCACTGGTAGTTGGTAGTTGCTCCATATTTCCGGGAAGTTCAGTGCTGTCTGAGACCTGCTCTTTTGCTGGTATTGATTGTCTAACATTAACAGCGAAAGACCCTTTGAAATCTTGGAAATCTGAATAATCTCCATCATCCTCAGTTTTCAATTCCATTTGACTAGAAGCATCTGATACTGATATCTCAGTTGACTTTTCCTCACTCTGTATAGAGGTTTGTGATAGAAAAACTGAGGGTTCATCATAGTGAATTGTTTTCGATCTAGGTATTTCTGAGTCGGTAGGTGTGAAAATATGAGTATCAGGTAAGCTTATTTGACGTAATGGTTGTATGCTGAGAGTGGTAGAGTATATTTTCTCTGATTTCAACGGCAATGTAGACTCAAAGTCTAATACATTCAAATCAGATGGCCTCTTTTGTGCAGCAGCATTGTTCTCCTTGTTGCTGGCTGAAATGTACCAAGAGTATAAGTTTAAAAAAACAGTGTATTAATATTTTATAAAGTTACAAATTACAGAGGAAATACAAATAATAATTAAATGTTTACTGCACAAATTATGCAGAATATAATTATTATACAAATAAATATCCCATCTGGAACAAAATCCAAGTCTTTTTTCATCACATTTGCTCGTAAACGGTGTCATTACAGGACACCGTCACACTGGGCCTTAGCCCAGATTATGACCACGGGTTTTCGAGATTTCTTATGAGCCCACGGGCCGTAATGTATTTGTTTTCAATTGTTTTCTTCGAAATAATACAAATTAAAAAGTATAACTACTTAAATAGCGGCACCATTGTTAGAGGTCGGTACGAATTGTATATTTAAAATAAACAAAAAAGGTTAGTTCGCGATGCCGATTAACCTACAGGCACAAGTTCACACGTCGTCCTAGTGAATATTTCCTGTATTTTCCTCGCAAGTGTGATGAAAAACCATAGACATAAATAATACTTCGTATGGACTCGGCCTAACGTACATACATGTCATGTTTCCCCACTTCATTGGTGTCCAATCCAAAGTTAAACTTATATCGTGACACTAAAGCTGGGTCACATTTTTTCAACAACGAGACTAGTTTTTAGATACTGAGAAACAGTTTCGAAAAAAGTTTTTTTAAAAACGCTTATTGTCACGCACGCTCGGTGACAGAACTTTGGATTGGACACCGTGGAAGTGGGGACATATTACGTGTACGTTAGACCGGGTCTATATTATTTACGTCTATGTGAAAAACATATCACGGGCGGTATAGGAATTGCAGTCTCGAGCCCTTTTAAAGCCCTCAACCTTCGGTTTCGGGCGTATAAATGCTCTCGACTACAAATCAACATCTAAATATATATAACTCAAAGGTGACTGACTGACTGACTGACATAGTGATCTATCAACGCACAGCCCAGACCACTGGAGGTAGATGTTATGACGTAGCCATCCGCTAAGAAAGGATTTTGCAAAATTCCCACGGGAACGGGAAAAATCGGGATTTTACTTTTTAATATTTCTGCGCATACGAAGTTGCGGGGAAAAGCTAGTTATTATTATATTTTTATAGATTGTTATTATCACATCAGCCGAAATTATGTCTACTGCTGTTTTTTAGTGCAGTATCTACTTGCACACAAAATTTTAACATTGGTCATTTCATTTGCAGCATCATCAAAAATAAAAATCTAAAGTAACTCCTACATAAAAATCCTTCGTAAATTTAATATTAAATACATATATTTTTAAACTAGCTTCGGCCCGCGGCGCGGCCACGCGTCCGCGTGGAATTCGGTAGCAGCGTTCCCGCGGGGACTGCGTTTTTCCGGGATGAAAATTAGCCTATAATGTTGACCCGTGTTATAACCCCAGTATAGCAGAACACAACTTAGAAGGCGCGCAGCGAAGCACTTAAGCCGTTGACGCAGAGTCTGTTATTGCTTAATCCAAGCGCTTTCTAAGTTGTGTCATACTATACCCTTGGACCAGTATCACCAGCAGTTTTGGAGTTAAACCTAGACATACATACCTACACACACAGTCACGTGACTTGTACAGACTTATTATTAGTATAGATAGAATATAATCCAATGCTACTGATAACATTATAGAAACTTACCATGTGATAACAAATCTGAAATCTTGAGGTTGGAATGGTTGTGGGCCATTTGGTCTAGGGTAGCCATGAGGTGTTCTAAATCTAGGAGAAGGGCTTCGGCATAGGTGACTATGGGATAAGGTCAAGCAGAATATACCGGGAGGTGATTGTCCATGTGCAAGACATGCAAAAGAATTGGCAGTGAAGTAAAAACATTTGACGTCACCCTTGGCCGTAAACTGGGATTTTCTGCTTAATGGGAGAAAATCTCACTTCCTGGCCAAAGCACGACGTAAAACTTTAGACAAACCACGGGCGGTAATTCGTAAAGCCCCAGATCGCATATTTATGGCCCTCACCTGCAATCTGGGACTTTAACGAATTCACCACCCTAGGTTGGTAATGTACTATTACTAAGCTTCTTATTGTATTAGCATTCTAGGTATAAAATACTGAGCTTTTTCCTTGTTAGTGTAGGTGTAGCTTGTTTAAAATTAATATACATTTGAGATGTTAAGTGGCTATATTGATGTGCAGAATTCAAGATTTTGTTAGTTCACACATGTCTATTCTCAAATCTTATTGGTCTAAATGTGTAAAAATGTACATTTTAATTGCATGTGATGTGGAAAATTAGTGTTGAATAGTGGGTGTACTCACATTCTTGTCCGTCTGCGGTGAAAGGGTCGGTCCAGCCAGTGGAGGGCCTCGGCGCAGTCCTGTCGGGGAGGGCGTCGGGCGCGCCGGGCGCCGGAGCCGCAGGCTGCTTCTGTGGCTGCAGCGGGGCCGCGCTCAGGTTCGCCGCATATTTCGGCATATTACAACTCCACTTGGGCCCAAACAACTGTAACACATTTTAAAAAAATACACATTTCACATAGTTAATTGCTGAATATGAAAAGATTTCATCATATGGCATGAAATACTTACTATGTTTCTTGAGTCTATACATAAAGACTTTAAAAGAGTTTTTTGTCCAAACGAACTATTCCAATTGACTATATATGGCTGCCTCACATCTGTCTCAAGCAAGTGACCCCATGTCTCAGATAGAAATGACTCTAGTTTACCATCAAACATACTTTCAGGTACAGGGATCTCTTCTACAAATATCTCATTTAAAATTTTATTTATATTTTCAAGTACTTGACCTTCGCTATCTGATGTATGGAAGTTTAATACTGGGACCTGGGAAAGTGGATCTTGATTTTTTTCCCTATCTGTGGCTTCCTGGGTGGATGATTTAAAATCATCAAAATCCCCAAAATCGTCATCTTCAAGATTTTCATTCTCATTTTGATTCACAGGCACACTTTCCTCTTTAAAACCTTTAAATAAGGATGGTTCTATACTATCAGCTTCATCAAAGTGTGCTTCAAATGCTCCAAAATCTGAGTCTGGTTGATGGCTGTTGCTTCCCCAAGGATTTACACCAGTAACAATAGGTGATTCCTTATTATCAGATGTAACATGGAAGTCATTAATATCACCAAATTCATCATCCATTTCACTATTAAAACTATTTGGTACCTCTGTAGAACTTATTGTACCTGCGATTTCTGCATTTACAGCATTACTCACATCTAATGTAATGTCAAGATCTTGGTCAACCTTCATATCAGAATAATTATATTTTTCCTCATGTTCTAATTTAATTTCTTCAATATTATCTTGGCTTATAGGTGCCAATGTGATATTATCCAAAGACGAAGCAACCTCATTAATAGTATTTTCATGAATGCTGTCTGCAATATCTGGAATGTTAATTTCTTTGACTTTGTTAGAGGAATCAAACTTATTATCACTATGTATGTCTCCATAAAGCTCATTTTTTAAATAAGAATCAAAAGACTCTCCCTCTTCAACAGATAAATTTAAATCCTCAACATTAGGTTCTTCAGTCTTAATATGTATTTCTTCATTATCTAAATTATTTGGAATGCAAATTTCTGAAACAATAGTTGCTTTATTCTCTTCAGTTGAACAGGTTTTCATATTTTTTTCAGGTCCTCCATTGTTATCATGTAATGGCATTTCTGGTGACTCTTTACTGCTACACTGTAATATTTCATTTTCATTTTTGTCATTATCTTTTCCCGTGCTATCACTACTGTTAACACTGTCATTTACTTTTTTAATAATAGGGCTTTCCGATGGTTTACTTTCAGATATTGCAGATTGAAAATGACTGTAAGTGGAGAAATTTCCATAGTCATAGTCGTCATCTTGAGACACTGAAATTGTAAACAAAACAAAAGGTATTATAACAGTATTGATAGTTTTATGATTTGACTCTAATGTCTAAGCAATAAGGAAATTTAATGAGTATTTAGATTTTCAAACCCCATGTTGCAATAAAAACCTTCATAGAAATGGACTAACGATTTAATACATGTAATGCAATGTACCTATCTATAAAGTATCTCAACGAAAAGTAGAAGTCATGAAGTTGCTATTGTTTGGGTTGTAGTAATTCAAAGTTTCACGTACGATTGTAGTTTAAATCGAAGTCCTCGGGGTCTTTGTCGTCTTCGCACTGGTCGGGAGGTGGAGGAGTGCTGCAAACTAGAGGAGGAATCGACATTGTCCACTAGTCTAATGCCGTTGTGTCACTGCTAAAGATCTCTCTCACCAATCGACATTTATTTTTAAAATGTATTTAAACTGTTTAGTAATGACTACATAATAAGGAATATAAATGAAAGTATTCAATATAAAGAGGCCAGCTGTTGTTTAATTGACAAAATTTTGCTACGATTCACGATAGTAATATTGAACTGACAGGCAGGTAGACTACTGTCATCCTGTCAAATTAATTTATTAAAATGCGTTCAAAATTAAAAATATCCTAAATCTGTGTCTATGAAAGTTGGGTAGGGATCTAAAAAAAGAATATACAAATTTTTAATTAACAGCTATAAAACTACTGATACTGCTATGCTATGAACATAATAATGATGAAATGTGCAGACCAACACTACTAATTTTCTGGACGAAAATTGTAGTAAAATAGCGAAAGACGACTCAACGGCATCACATTACTTCTGAACAGAAATGCTTTTTTTTACTTTTTTTATGGGGCTGCCAGACGCGCAAAAATTAGCGTATATTCAATAAAATTAGTTATACCTACGTATGGATTGGTTTTTTTTCCTTTTTTTTATTAAAACCGACTTCAAGTTCCGACAGCCTGCAAAGCCACTTGACACCGGTCAAGTCACTATAATTTTGTCATGAGCTTTGGGGCCTTTGGGTCGTTTCACTTGACACCAACTTTGCAGGCTGTCGGAATTTGAAGTCGGCTTTGAATTTTATTGTTTAAATAATTTTTTTCGGCTACTTTTTCCAAACATGGTACACAACGGGAACGTTAGTATTACTGTATTTTGAAATTGATGCCAAAATCATACACGTGCTAACAAATTTTGTGAAGTTCCCTCATTTTTAACCGACTTCAAAAAAAGGAGGAGGTTCTCAATTCGTCGGAATCTTTTTTTTTTTTTTTATGTATGTTCACCAAAAATAAATAGTAAACGTGAACCGATTTCGATGATTCTTTTTTTGTTCGAAAGGTGGTACTTCCAAGTTGGTCCCATATTAATTTGGTTTAGTTCTGATGATGGGATCCATGAGAAAATGAGGGAACTCCTCGAAATTTGCTAGCACGTTGATGATTTTGGTGTCAATTTCGAGGACTTCAGAGTTACTTATGTACTTCTATAGTAATGTTTGGAAAGTGTAGCCGAAAAAAAATTTTTAAATAAAAAAATAAAAACCGCCTTCAAACTCCGACAGACTGCGAAGTCGGTGTCAAGTGAACCTACCCAAAGAAATGATAATCATATTGTGAACTTGACATTGACTTCGCAGTCTGTCGGAGTTTGAAGGCGGTTTTTATTTTTTTATTTAAAAATTTTCTCATAGATCCCATCATCAAAACCAAATTAAAATGGGAACAATCGGTTCACAATTGACAAAGTAATCGAAGAACATACATACAAAGCATATAATATAGGGGGCATTTCACGTAAAGTGGGCAGCGAAAAAAGGGTCAAGTTTCCGATTTAAGTTAGCGCGACTTACTGAAATATTTATTAGTAGGTTATAACACTCTCGTTGGTATTTCTTTGCTTTTATAATGAATTATGAAACAAACGAGAAATTATGAATTAATGTTTTATTTACAAATATTTACAATTTTATGTGATGTACAGTTACTTGTTCGTTTTATTAAGATACCATCAGTGGTTGGAATGAAAGCATGGTATTACTTGGTGTCAGATATATTATTATCGCACATATCGGTTATTGCGCATTCAAAGCGACTTTTGAGATGTATCCTGTTCTGCTCGATTTCATCTTTATTAGAATAGTAATATGCAGTATGTGGCAAATTGGCAATGACACTTTAGCCCATTCATACAAACGCCTGGGTGTAGCGATCGCTTTGCTTGGAGCTGACTGTAAGCTGGCTCGTGTTGCTAAGCGCTTTATGTTACCACCAAGACCATCACACGGTCCTTTCCCATGGGCAGTAGCATGGAAATGATGATCTGCTTCTGTGCCAAGATCTTGATAGAAAAGAAAATAAGAAATAAGTTTAAATAAGAATAAAGTTTATAAAAGCAAAGAAATACCAGCGACAGTGTTATTTACCTACTATTGAAATAAATATTGCAGTAAGTTGCGCTAACTGACTAGATGCTAGAAAGGGGCCATAGCCGCGCTCCGGCATTAAAATACATGTAGAGATCTTCTACTATCGAAAGTCCCGCGCCTTTACATTTCAAAACGCTTCAATTTTATTGTCATTTTTTAAAAAGCACCACTAACACTCTCATCTCATAGTTGATGGCTGTCTCAGCACGTACACATGTGTTGAGAGTGTTGGTGGTGCTTTTTAAATACATTGGCGCGTTTTGAAATGTGAAGGCGCGGGACTTTAGATAGTAGAAGATCTCTAGCTCCTAAACGACTGCGCAGCCCACTATGAAATTTGGCATGAAGTTTTAACAAAGCTATTTTTTCCATGATCTAAAAATAAATAAAATAATGCGAACTTTGTAAAAAAACTACAAATTGAATGTTTTTTTATTTTTTAGCAATAAAAAAAATACTAAATTTAAAATATGAGGATGAAAAGGGTAATAAATCTAGTATATAATTCACCGATCAATTTATTTAAAAATTACTGTTCTTGAACTGATAATGACATTCGAAGTAGTGCATGCCTCACGTTTACTGAAATCTTTATAGACCTATATTTTAAAAACTAGGCTTGGAAATGCAAAAATATTTCGTATCTGTGCCGAGGATATTTGTACAGGTATAACATACTAAAATATAACTGAAATCGGAAACTTGACTCTTTTTTCGCTGCCCGCTTCACGAGCTTTACGTGAAATGCCCTATAGGCGAAATGAGAACCTCCTTTTTATTTCGAAGTCAGTTAAATATGAAAATGATGAGCAATAGAATTAGAAATATTTTTTGTACGAAAACTTGGAAAAACTACATAAACTAATTGTTTTCTAGAAATCCTCTTTGCCATTGTCTGGCAACCCCGATTTAGCTGTTTGCTTTGCTGTTGGTTGGTTGGTGTGGTGGGCTACGACGTTGGTTGGTCGGCCCGGCCCGGACACACGGATTGCTTCAGTTACCATTTTCGTTATTTTTCTCGGCTTTCCATGAATGTTATAAATGACAATTTCGTTCGGATAATTAACTGAGTTAAACGAGACATTCATATTGAGGTGAAGATTCCAGAAATAAGGTACTCATTGAAGTTTTCTCTCAAGCCTGCACTTTAAGGAATACAATATATCAAAGTAAGAGCTTTTATATTCAGTACTGAGCGTACTAGAATAATAGTATTTACCAGAATGTAGTTGTAGTTCGTTGGGAGTGTTATTTTATTCTTGAAAGTAAAGCAAATGACCGTGCTGGGCGAAAGTGCTGTCAATAACCTTTGACATGTGTCATTCCATTCATTGCTTACGTGTCAGCTCATACCTTCATTTTGTGGAGTTGTATTCTTGATTATTCAAAATTACGCACATAATTCTACTTTTTCTTATTGGTGTGAGTCCGCTATTCAAAAGAAACTTGCTATTCTAAACAGTCCTATAAGTGTAAGTAGCAAATGATATATTTATCATTATTTGTAATTATCGTTTTTTGCGGTGTTAAGTCGTTTTTGCGGTGAGCTAAGAAGTTTTTGTAAAATATTAAATTAACGAGAAAATATGAAGTGTTCTTAATGATTAGTATTCAGATTTAGTTTTCCCAGTATTGTTGTAGGTATTTGCATATTAGTTTGTGAGTAAAATATTTGCTAGAAAATCTTATACATTACAAGCTTCGTCATCATTTTCGTAAATGCCGAATCGTCTTACGCCGGTTATTACTAGCAAGTAAATTATACAGGTAGTTTAAGTATGAAGAGATTGGTTACATTTAAACAACAGTTCAGTAGATATATTTTTCAATTTTATTGGTACACATGTGAACAGTATTTATAATTTATTTTCTCATACAAAATCAATTGCTCTATTTGTGCATCAATCATCGTTTATTATTGCATCAATATTTACATAACATAGTGTTAAAAATGTCCAGTTTAGTAACTTTACGGGTGATATTTTTAGGTGCATGCGGCAGATCCAATGGAGCTGCAAGCATTGCTAGTTCTGTGTGGAGTTGTGGTGGCGGTAGTGGCAGTGCTGCTGCTGATGGGGCTGTTCTCTGCGTCCGGCACCAGCTATGAGGAGGCTATCGCGCAGCAACGTCGGGCTACCACCGAACTGCTTGCTCTGGCTGAAAACAAAAACAAACCCAAGAAAAATAACAAGAAGGCTATTAAGAAGGTAAACATAACAATTAAATGTATTTCAGTCAAACCATTTTCAGCTTGTAAATTCACTGGTGAGATGGATTTTAGCTGATAACATGAGGCTATTTCTAACTAAATAAGGTACATACTTGAAGAAATAATAACGAATAATGGATTTTTAGTTCTTAGCAAAATATGTGGAAATGATCTTGACTGGTAGAAAACAAGCCCATTCTATACTGGAATCTTATTGGAAGTGAAATTGAATTAAAATTACTTAACATATTACTATAATCTAGACCAACCCCATATCATTTTTTTATTGATGATATCTTGATTTTGGGGTGGGGAAACATTCAAAGATACTTGTAAAATATCTTAAATTACAGTTAATCAATCAGTGACTTATAAGCAATTTGGGTCTAGCACTGACGAATTAATGATATTACCCTTGTGATATTTTTCAGTTCTCAAATACTTGTTACATAGTAAATGTGAGCATAAAGTCTCCAAAATTGTGATGGGCACAGCAATTTTGGAGAGTGACTACAAATTATCATAAAATTGTGTTTCTTTTGCTTAGTTTTTAGAAATAACATTTTTTTAATGGTAAATAGGTATGTTGAAAATCAAAGCATTGTTAATGTTAAGTAAGAATTAAATGGTCTTTCATCTTTATTCTTTTTACTTAATCTTGGAATTGGTATTGGTATATTTGACATGCTTGATAAAATACATCCTGTGTAAAAACATACTTTTAGTATGTGGAACATAAGATGGCAAGAGCAAGAGATGCCATATCTCTGCATCCATTTACAGTTGGCAAGAAAAGAGAAGAACAAGGAAAATGCTGCGGCAAATGGCAGTGAGGTGGATAGTGAGGCTCCCGCGGAGAGTGGGGTTGACGAGGACCCTGTAACAGCTGCCAAGCCACATGTCGAGTTCAGACCTCCTGTCATAGTGGACGTTCCTAGGGACACCCCACCTAATGTCAAGGTAAACTGATTTTCATTTTAACAAAGCCTCATATGCATATTGCCTGGGAAGTGTCACCATATTAGGATGTTTGGTGTGCTTTATAAATATGTAATATATTAAAGATCAAGAACATGCCATGTTTCTATACTTTTAATACTTTATGCATTCCACATGTTAGATATACAATGCTTGCTGATTTGAAATCATTTTCATAGCAGGTCTTTAGGTGACATATCCAGTACATACACAAATATAATAACTGTTTGAAAATTAAATTCATAATAAAGGTTAAATTTAAATTCCTAATGATTTAAAATCTCTTATATTAGAAAAACACACATATTGATATTCTAAGGTGCAAAGATTACACTTATTCTTATTTGAAATGTGGGCAGATTGTTGGTATTTACATATCAGCTTTGCTGGGCACATCAATTACTGTAGAAATGGCACTGCTGTTTGTGCAGATTCGCAAACGCGGCAAGGATCCTAAAGTAAAGCCGATACTTGTAAACAAAGAGGATCCGAGCTGCATTAGCGACCCCAGCACGCCGCCCTCGCCTTCTGGCAGTTCCATCTCCAACCACTTTGAGGAGATCCACCCTAAGGATGATTTCGAGTTGTTGCAATCCTCACTAGCCGCTGAAAAAGTGAGTTTCCTGTCCACATAAACCAATGTATTGTCCTTTATAACTTGTGTTGTCGTGACTAGTGTAGTTTAACTTTTTGTTTACTTGTTTATGATCATTTATGATTCATGGGTCCGTGATATCAGTTATCACAAATTATCACTAATTGAATGAGTGCTGCACTAAAAATAATCTTACAACATTTACAACATCTTTTGTTCTTTATTCCCTACACTTTATGCAATGGATACAGTTGCACTCAATTTAATGCCACTTTTGTACTAGATAGCGACAATTGTATATATAATTATGTTATGATATGAGCAATGAGCATGATTAAGACTTGCATGTAGAATTTGATGTACCATCACATATTCCTTACTTTTAGTCTTATTTGTTCTGTTTGACGTATTGTCTATTGTTTGTGAGAAGAAATAGCTATTTACACAACTTGAATGTAGATTTTTATAAAAAGACATGTGTTTATTCAAGAGTGTCGTATCATTATATCGATTTGCCTTTATTGATTTATACTACAGGTGTCCTTGATTATTCGACATTGGTTGTAGCTACATAATTCAACCTGCTTTTTATGCTACACAAACACCATACGCAATCAATAGTGTCACATGACATCGGTTACTATCCAATATCCAGGGCACTAGTACAGTGCACTGTTATTATAGGTGAAATTGATGTACATTTTGATGTTTATGTCCAATAGTCAGGATCACCTTGTTTTGTCGGAATTCGGTACTTTACAAGGAGAATAAAAAGATCACAAAAATTTTCGCTGTTTTGACCATGTTTTAAAAGATTTTGTGTTATAAAAGTAATTTTAATTTATCCTTGAAAGTTTAAAAGATTTGATACCTTAAAACAATGACAAATTACACTATTTGTATGACAATTCAATATGAAACCTGTGTTTCGACGTAGTAACTGATTCGATTTGTCATTCAAGGACTATTATTTTGATAAAAATTAATGATACACATTGAGAATGATTGCATCAAAAGTAAACTTATATTCAGCTAAGAGCAGGTTCATGTTACTTAGGGCCAAAAGGATCTTGTCTCATTGAAGTTCATAATGTAATGACAACAATGCGCCACTGCTATATAGGAACTTTACCAAACTTCTGATAATGCCGTTTCCGCCAAGTTTATCGGGTCTCCTTAGTGTGAACGAAATTAAAGTAGGCATTAAATTTCGGGAAGGCCGATGACACCATGCCTGTAGTTGACATGCTAGAAGGCTGGTATTTTATTGATTAAGTCCATCATGCATCCGCCATGCCAGATACAGACATGTAGAGATCTTCTACTATCTGAAGTCCCGCGCCTTCACATTTCAAAACGTTTAATTTTTTAATTATTATTTAAAAAGCACCACCAACACTCTCAACGCATAGTTGATGGATTTCTTAGCACGCACACATGTGTTGAGAGTGTTGGTGGTGCTTTTGAAATACATTGAAGCGTTTTGAAATGTGAAGGCGCGGGACTTTAGATAGCAGAAGATCTCTATCTGCCTAACAGTCGGTCAGATCCATGTGGAACAGCTCTATTAGTAAAGTTCATCCAAGATAAGATGACGGAAGTGCACTTAAAACTTTCAAGTGTATTTTCGTCATCTCTTGGATGAATCTTAACTCTGTATCGTCACCTGCATAAAGCATAGTTCATTGAAGGGCTGTGAATATTGTGTAGACTCCCGAGAAGAAGGAGGATGTGGTCGAGAAGAAGGCAGGCAAGGCCAAGGGCGGCAAGGGCAAGCTGGCGCCCGAGCTCGGGAAGGAAGAGCCGCGCGAGCGTCGCAACAGCGGCGACGCGCCCAAGGAACAACGCAAAGGTAAATAAAGCATGTGACATATATATACCGGATACGATTTGACGGCCGGATTAGTCCAATTGGTAGTGACCCTGCCTTCTGGTCGCGGGTTCTAGTCCTGCTTGGGGCAAACTTTGTGTGATGAGCATGAATGTTTGTACTCGAGTCATGGATGTTTAGTATTTAACAATTTATATATGTATGTATTTGTATAAGTATTTATAGGGTGCCATCTATTTGGCATAATTCTTTTTGTCCGAAACTGTTTACGCATAACAGGCTTCGCATAATTTATTTACGCTGAATCTTGACTTTGCCGAATTTTTACTAAGCATAATTCTTAATTGGCCGAATGGGTGTTTACCCGAATATTGTGTTGGCATAATGTTGACTTGGCCGAATTTTATTATGCATAATATTGTTTGGCATACTAGTAATTTAGCAGAATTTAAATAGGTCGAAATATTGTCCGAATTTATGTCCGAAACAAAAATTTATGTAGGTAGCGCCAAAGTTCATATAAAATTGCTAGTCCAAAAACTGGAATTCCGAAAATGTATGTCATAAACGATTTTAGCTAAGTATAAAATTTTGTATCATATAATTTGTTCAGCATACTTATCTTTATTAGATAGAGTTCGGCAGTTCACGGTGTACGGAAACACCAAAGTTTGGAGCAAAGTCGACTCGCATAGGTTAGGTTAGGTTATTTTTTATATAAGTAAACGAAATTATCATTTAATAAAAATTTCCCCTCTCCCTATTTAGTTAATTATCGATGTTATACAGGATACTCATCAAATTAAATCGGCGAAAATAAAGGTATGCGAAAGTAGTTTTCTAACAAGTTTCGGCGAAAGTAATTTTCTGCCTAAATAATATTCGGAATTCGAAAATTATGCGTGAATACTATTCGGCGTAAATAGATTATGCATAATAGTATTCGACGAAAAATCGTTATGCGAGATTAGTTTCGGCGTAAACACTATTATGCCTATACTGACTATGCAAAATCGAATTCTGCCAAAAAAAATTATGCGTAAACAAGGGGAACCGTATTTATATCGTTGTCTAGCACCCATAATACAAGCGTCGCTTAGCTTGGGGCTAGGTCAATATGTGTGATATGTCCCAGGATATAATACCTAAGTAGCTGCAGACTGAATAAGTAAACAACTGACTCCTAAAGAGAATACTTCCATTTCTATTTCTTCTTCTCCTTCTTCTCCTTCTATTTCTTACTGCCCGAAAAATCGTTTATGGCATTTCCGCGTAACTATGCATTTTTCCGCGACAAAAAGTAGTTTATGTCCTTTTCCGGGACTTACCTATCTCCATCCATACCAAATTTCATCCAAATCGGTACAGTCCTTTAAACGTGAAGCATTTATATAAAACATAAAACATTGAAAAAGCGATTGAAAGTACTTCAATCATCCACAGTCGTCATAAAGTAAATTACTCAAATTGGTCATTCCAGCTGTATGTTGGTTAATTTCAGCACCTGGGCGAACGAGCTTTGCTGGGGTGAAAATAGCTAAAAATGAATTTTCCCAGACAATAGACCTAGCTAGATCGATTTGTCACCCTCGAAAACTCCTATATACCAAATTTCATCCAAATCATTGGAGCTGTTATCGAGTACGTGATTACTGTAGTGCTCGTTTAATCGTATAGGATACCGCCTTGTATTTCTTTTAGTTTTAAGTTACAGTCTTGGGGTGGGTTGATTCAACCCGTCCGTTAAACTTTACGTTAACGTTAAATATTTTACTGTGGGAAAAATGACGTTTCTGTATGCAATGACAGCTCGATGGCCACATTTAACGACCAGGAGTCCGTCAACTAAGCATGAATCAACACACTGTTACAGTGGAATCGTTTTCCTGACACGATCGAATTTTGCGAACAAAATCAAATGTGTGTGTATCAGGTGTGTGTCGTGCTAAAGTTGAGTGTTATTGACAGGCAAGAAGGAGAAGAAGCCAATCGAGGAGGTGTTGGAGGAGGCCCGCGAGCAGCTGGTCCCGCCGCTGAACGCGCCGCAGCCCAGCGAGCTGACGACCGACAAGCTACTCAAGCAGCTCGCGCCCGCGCCCGCCTCCGCTCCCGCCCCCGCCCCCGCGCCCGCGCCCGCGCCCGCCAAGGGCAAGAAGAAGAAGCCGGAGCCCAACGTGCTGTCGCTCATGGGTAACTTGTGCTATTATTCCTCCTAGAACCTCGCGATCGCGATGTGTGGTGTTAAAGTGGCCTAGCAAGTTGATGACTGACAAGCTCAGCTCCAGCTTCCACTGAACCCACTCAATGCAGCTTAGGTTGCGATCGGTTTCAATAAATCCAGGCTTAATTATTGGCAACACAGAACGCTGATTGAACGAGCGGGTCTTTTGAATACTACATACAATGCGGATAATTTTAGTTCGTTGAGAGTCGTTATCGTATTTGCGTAAATTGAGATTACTTTAATCTTGTCAATGATCTCAGTATCGTGCTAAGATAAAGTTGTGAAATAAATATGTATGTGAGTATGTATGAACTGCACAGCAGCCGGCGACGGCGGCGGCGTCAACGTGGGCGAGCTGGTGCGCGTGGTGAAGGAGGCCGCGCTCTCCCGCACCGAGATACAGATCCTCACGGACGCGCTGCTCAACAAGCACCACGACCCGCTGCCGCAGCACTCCGAGTGGAGCGAGGTACGACCGCACTCCACTAGTACAGCGGGGACGGCGGCGTGGTGAAGGAGGCCGCGCTCTCCCGCACCGAGATACAGATCCTCACGGACGCGCTGCTCA
>OZ020288.1:4702073-4784506 GCA_963971205.1 Aethes cnicana
ATCACAACTTCAGGCGATAGCGGCAGCGGCGAGCTTTTTACGGACACATTGCGCGATCATGACACCCGCCGCGCATCGGTTAGCATCATAGCAACAGTCGCGGGCAATGCGTCAGTAAAACGCCCGCTGCGCCGTTGTTGCCGCTGTCGCGCGAAGTCAGATAAGGCTCAGAGGGGCGACGTGTTGACTAAATTTAACTGTGTGACCGAAGCCCCTAACAGGTTGGCACAGATAGCTAGCTGTTCTAAGCAAAATAATTGCTATTGTATAACTGGAGCTGTATACAAAACGTTACATAAGGAAAGGGAACTACCATAACCCTAACGTAAATTCGTCACGGCACTCTTTATAATAATTGAACTTTAAATTTACTCAAGTAAAGTTCGATTTCAACGCCGTGACGCTTTGACGGTAGGTATATGGAAGTTCCCTTACCCTATGTAACGTTTTGAATAAAGTCTCTGAAAATAAGTAGATTCTTTACGTTTTATATATTCTGCTACTTCTAAAGGAACTCCATGAATATGTAGGTACGTAGGTACTTAAATAAATCAGAAATCCATATTCACTTTTTCATAATAGGAGTATACTAAATTCTACTGTAATTTGATTTAGGAAGGTACCTACTACCTACTAAATATCACGAAATTCATACCAGTTATGTTACGCGCATGACTTCGTACACGCGCGTGACAGTCGGTTACGTTCCACAAACGAAATTGATTTCAAAATCGTAACGCTTTGACTTCTTTCTACGCTTATTAATCATCTACGCAGTCTAGCTTAGTTCATTGACGGCACGACAGCCGTTCATTCATTCTTCAAATGAGAGGAAATAGAGCATAGGAGCGTGACCTTGCGGTCGGGAAGCATTTAGTAAAGCAGCGCGTAAACTATGCGTAAAATGTCATAACTGAAGTTTATCAACATCAATTATGCCTTACGTCAGGGCTCGGCAACCTTATATGGATTTCAAATAAAGGAAAGGGGACCGCCATAGTGAATTGGATGGTCCTTGGTTTGGTTGTATAGGGGGCACTATTCGAAACGTTTCATAGGGAAAGGGAGATTCCCTATCGCTGCGCTCACGCGTCGCGACAACTTTAAGCAGCTAGATTTAAAGTTCAATTTGAGCGCTGTGACGCTTGAGCTTGTAAGATAATATGTAACGTATCGAATCGAGTCCCTGTTTGAGCCGTTTGAGGTTACCATATATGGTTGGAGAAATACTTAAGAGATTTTTTAAGAGGTATGTTCGATACTTTTTTCTTCTTTTAAAGTTGTTCAATCATGTGAAAAGCCGTTAGTCGCAAGTGTAGGCGGACCGGACGTGAGCCTTGGGTTGACGACCACTGCTTTACGCAGTTCTATTATGGTAACAAATCGTTCCAAGTTTCATAATGATTGTTGTTCAAGGTACAATCCCAAGTTGGCGGTGATGGTGTGGATCCACGGGGGAGCGTTTGCAGTTGGGTCCGGGAACTCATTCCTGTACGGGCCCGACCACCTGGTCGGCGCGGGGGTGGTGCTCGTCACCCTCAACTACAGGCTGGGCGCCCTGGGCTTCCTCAGCTTGGAGAATGAGGAAGTATCGGGCAACATGGGTCTAAAGGTATGAAATTAATTTGCATACTATCTTGCAGCAGAAGGTTATGTTATAATAAAGAAATCTATAGGCATAAGAGCGTAGGTAGACCTATTTTAGGGAGTATACATTTGACATTGTAAGATATTTACGATGCCTATCATATTTTAATTGTTCTTTTATTCAAAATTTCGCATAACATATTTGCAAGTAAGTAGGTGTAAAACTATTAGGTAATCATTTTGCTAGGACAATGTATCATTTTCAGATTTTCCCCAACCCCAAGTGTAAATTCGCACTCGACTACCGATTCAAATCTATAGAGTGAATGGTTCGGAATGGTTCATGTCAAATGCCAAACGCAATTAACCTTCTATAGCAATTCATTGACCGTTGATAGGGCCTCCTGTTAAGATCTACGTTCTAACAAATGTGGTTGTGCTAGGACACATAATATTTAAAAGTACTACGTACAGCTTGGCCACGGAATCACCCGCCTGAATGAAACCCGCGCGCAACACGCGCCCAACTCGCCTAACCGTCATCCGGAGATGGTGAGTGAATTGAATTCGTTGGCCCGCGTAGTGGTACACACACATTTAAAAGTGTACAGACGTCCTAGAACGCACACAGATGTCCTCGCACGCAAACATTGACACTTCATTCGAATTGTGTTCGAGATCGTGTTTTTATATGCCGTGTCCGCCGTGTGGCTAGGATCAAGTGATGGCGCTGAAGTGGGTGCGCGACAACATCGAGCACTTCGGCGGCGACCCGCGGCGCGTCACGCTCTTCGGCGAGTCCGCCGGCGCCGCCTCCGTGCACCTGCACATGCTCTCGCCAGCTTCCAAGGTGAGCGATGAGAGTCATTCAATCAATCAGTCAATCATATATTTATTGCTAGAGTGTGTAAGGCTTACCGCAAAACAACTCGCCACATGGTGCGGATGAGTCGCGTGGCGCAGTGTTATCAATCTAGCACAGCGTGTGCCATATTATACGCTAAATTGGCAATTGGCAACTCCGAGGTGTCCGAAACTTCAAACTTCATAGTTACGTTTGACACTATTGTATGAAATGATAAATTTGACATTAACAGACACCTCACACGATAGTGGCGCCAAATGGTGAGTAACGTAAACGGGGAAAATACCGTCGTTTTATAACAAGACCACAGACTATTTAAATAATAAATATAATATAATATTTTTAATAGTACTACATACAGAATGGCCACGGAACCACCCGCTTGAATCAAGCCCGCGCGCAACTCGCGCCCGTTTCGCCTTAACCGTCATTTGTTTCATCCGGAGATGGAGAGTGAATCATTGGCCCACGTACTGGTACACTCACATTTACAAGTGTACAGACGTCCTCGCATGCACACAGACGTCCTCGCACGCAAACATTGTCACTTCGTTCGAATTATGTTCGAAATCGTGCTTTTAGACCCTGTGACAAGACCAGCGCTGGGACAAAAGCTATGCTGAGAAGAAACGATCATCAACATCATAATTATCGCAAAAAAATCAAAACGTATCTTCATGCTCGTCAGGCAATACCTATATGGCATTTACGACATCCTCACGATCGTTTAGATGGTCCAGAAAATTATGGTTCTAGATCTACTAGAACAATAATACTAAATGATAACTTATTCGTACTTATTGTACTTGTTAATACTATTTTCTATTGAGTTACTGTTTATTACTTTGCAAGGATAACTCCGAATGATCTTTAAATCTTCAGTTAACAGTGATCTCACAATACCGGTTCGTTAGCACAAGAGTGCTAGGTGTAATATGTATTACAATAGAGGATAATAAATGTTGCAACATAGTCATCCATGCAAGGTGAAGCGTATCTAATCAATCCTTAGCCAGGCATCGATGCTCTTCAACAGCTTCGAAGTGTGTCAATGTGGAGTAGATATTTGGTAACGTTCATTGATTATCATACATACCTAGCTACGTCGTCAATATTGGACGTGACGTATCACGTAAACTATTGACGACCATTCATTCATGCCAGGATTAATGAGATATAGTTTACCTAAAAAGATCTTTGATTTACCAATATAGTCACAGGCACATAGAAAAAGAAATCTACCGTGTTATTTTAACGAATCACTCTGCACCGAGCTATCTTCACTGCGTTTCAGCTGTTAACAGACGTATATGTACTTATCTAAGTACCTACTGTTGACACCTTGAAGTGATATGTTAATGTTTACCATTTAGGGTTCCGAAGTCCACAAGGAACCCTTATAGTTTCACCATGTCCATCCGTCCGTCTGTCCGCACTATTGCTCGGAGATGCTTGGTTCTAGAAAGCTGTAATTTGGCATGAATATACATATTAGTTACGCTGCCAAAGTGGTACAATAAAATTTTGAAATATATTTTTTTATAGGGTTCCCTACTCGTAAAGTGGGGATGTATTTTTTTTCTTGCGTACCCTATAGTGCGGGATATCGTTGAATAGATCTTAAAAAAATATTGTGGGTTTTTTAAAACCATTTTTTGATTAAGTGATGCGTTTGTGAAATATTAAGCTTTAAATTGCTATTTTTTGTTAGAGTCGAGTGTCCCCCCCCCCCCTGCCAGCTAAATGGTGGTATTTGGATGGCTGAAAAAAAACATGGTCGTGGCATATATAACGTAGTTGAAAGTAAAACTATCACAGCTAAGTAGGCTGTACAAATTTACGAGTCATAGTCGACCAACTTATGAAATGATTAAAAACCAATGATTTTTCTCGAGCGGCAGGGGCGTCGGGCGGGCACGTCATATACCGCAGGCTAGCTAAGATGCTAAATAAGTCTTAGAAAGGTACTGTGGGTATCGTCAACTTCGGAACCTTATACTTTGCGCGTGGCCCGACTCGCACTTGGCCGGTTTTTTACGACTGACCAGCGATTGACCGCCATCTCACCTGCTGGAAAGTGACGATGAGGCCAACGGTGTAGCTCACTGGGTCCGTAAATACCTTTATTAATTTTGATTCCGTAATACTTAATCTGTTTTACCTTTCGTGAAATCACGTCACAATTATATTTATTACTTATCAGGTGTTGTATATTGAAAATTTAAAAATGTTACGACTGTTACGAGTATACCCAATATTCTCTTATGTGATGCACCTATATTTCAAAAATCATTGTGAAAATGAGCTTTCTAAAATAATACCTATGCTACTATTAATTTAGCCAAACACATTTAAACGACGATATGTTAAAAGTTTGTCTTGATTGCAGGGCCTCTTCCACGCAGCCATAGCACAGAGCGGGCTGGCGACGTCGCCGTGGGCGCTGGCGCAGGCGCCGCTCGAGCGCGCCTTCGAGCTGGGCCGCGAGCTGGGCATCGTTACCAACAGCACCGCGGAGCTGCTCGGTACGTACGAGTATTATAGGGTCTGTTCCACGCAGTCATAACACAGAGGGCTGGCGATGTCGCGCGTTTGCGATGGCACGGGCTCTTGAAGCAGGCTCTGCATCACGCAGATTTCTGGGTATACGAAGAGTCTGACAAAATAAAGGATGAGAGCATAAATGGCGGCAACCTAAAAACTATAGGATTGATCATGTCCAGTTCGAAGGACCAACATTTTGTGAAGACGTCGTTTGCGGCTAATCCCTGCTAATTTCTTTCTTCAAAGGTTACTTGCGAGCGACTCCCAGCGAGCAGCTCGTAAAAGCTGGCGCGAGGTTGGCGGGCGCGCCGGGCAAGCCGGCTGACCTGCAGAACACAGTGGCGCTACCCTTCCTGCCGGCAGTGGAAACCGGCCCCGACGCCTTTCTGTCCGCGCCGCCGAGCACCCTGCTGCCAGGAGCAGATGTTCCCTTCCTCACCGGCTACAACGCCCAGGAGGGCATCATACTCTTCCGACGTAAGTATTAGCGAGGAACAAGACCTCAGATCATGGAACAGTCATATTTTTCTGCAATTAATTTGGTCCCCGTGCCGTTATTTTTAATCATTTCCTCTTCTATGTCTTTTACGTAAATGCATATTTATTTGAGCCATACATAGATATCAGCCATACTTAACATCACTGTACCTAAATGCAGGCATGACACACGTCCAACGACATTTAAAAAGCTTAAGTAACATCTTTCTACGGGGGTCATTTTAAATATCACGTTATATTTATTCGGGGCTATGAACTTAGTAATTTCGATTATTTTAATATCTAATGATGATGAAAATATGAAATATGACTCAGTATGAATATATACTGAAAGTATTGACGACCACATTTCTAGGTCAAACGCGTTTAAAATATGCACTTAGCCGCAAACGATCATCGGAGACTCCACGAACCTTGGTTTTAAATGGCCTTTATTATTTGCGCATAATGTTGCGAAATTGTTAAGTTATCACTAAATATAGAATCGTGATTGTCACAAGGCAATCACATTTGGCATTCAAACTATACTTAAACACTTATGCTTCTTACTACCCTGTGACTCTGTGTTATCGTCTTTAAGCGCAGATATATGATTATTGACAAACTAGCAATTGCTAAAATACTGGCCAGTTCACCGGATCCCATTAATAGACGGTTGTAAGGTCCTTGGCGACGTTTCGCAAGGGAGCGGAACTGCGTTGGCCCTTTACGTTCCACATCCCGTCACCAGCCCCGCGGTTCTATCGTTCGCTAGATTGCCTTGAAATAAGATAGTGAACCTAAATTGATTTTGCCATGATAGCATCTAAATTCAATTCGACATCACCTAGGTCTAATTCAGTAACATATACTTCTATCGAAACGAAAATCATAATATCAATCGAATGACGTACACAACTTATGTGTTTCTAGAAAGATTCAAAAGTAAGTACATCATACGAGTGTTAAATATCGTTAACATTTAACCGTTGTGTGTGATTGCGGAGTTCCATGGGAAATGTGGGTACTACAAAATACCGTTTCATGTAACACGTAATATGTATACCCGTAATAAAACCGAGTGGACAAACGACGGGCAGGCCGCCTTCCGGATGTTACGCCGCCCGTGAGCCGTGACCTGCCGTGGTTACAGGCGCGGTTGATATATCGGGGGCTATCCGGGAACGAAGATATGTGGAAAGTTATATACTTTTGAGTTTTATTTTACATAAAAAAACATGATTGCAAAAAACCTACAGCGAGCGAAAACCGCGCGCGATTTATCTGTCGCTGTTGTCGTTCGCTTACAAGCGTTTATATTATACTAGCTTTTCCCCGCAACTTCGTATGCGCAGAAATATTAAAAAGTAAAATCCCGATTTTTCCCGTTCCCGTGGGAATTTTGCAAAATCCTTTCTTAGCGGATGCCTACGTCATAACATCTACCTGCATGCCAAATTTCAGCCCGATCCGTCCAGTGGTTTGGGCTGTGCGTTGATATAGATCACTATGTCAGTCACCTTTGAGTTTTATAAATTTAGACTAGCTTCTGCCCGCGACTTCGTCCGCGTGGAATTTGTTAATAGCCTTCCCGCGAGAACTATGCATTTTCTCGGGATAAAAAGTAGCCTATATGTTGACCAGTGTTATAAACTATCCCCATACCAAATTTTGTTTCAATCCGTCCAGTAGTTTTTGAGTTAAATCCGGACATACATACATACAGTATTTTTTTTCTAAAAATCGTTATTTTGTGTTCAGTATCGTTCATATAGTCCCTTTGATTTGATAGTTTCTTTTAATTTTCAATTTTCAGCGGCGACTTCTTCTCCAGAATTATTATTTATTATATCTATAGATCATTCCTTTTTTTTCATTTCATTAATCTCTTATGAATAAATAGTAAAATTTATTATTTAGGTAATAGCAGACTGGTTTAAAAGAATGTTTTAGTGAACTCATCAATCATTTCCTTTTTACACCATTTTTCCCGTTCCCGTGGGAATATCGGGAAATCCTTTCATAGTGCTCCCCTACGCTCCCCAAGGAACCTGCATGCCAAATTTCATCTCTCTACGATGATCCCCGCGACTTCGTACGCGCCTAAACATTAAAATGTAAAAATCCCTTTTTTTCCCGTTCCCGTGGGAATTTCGGGAAATCCTTTCTTAGTGCTCCCCTACGCTCCCCAAGGAACCTGCATGCGAAATTTCAGCTCTCTACCTATACGACCAGTAGTTTCGGCTCTGCGTTGATATGTCAGTCAGTCAGTCAGTTTCTTCTTTTATATATTTAGATAGAAGAGAGATAGATAGCTGTTTCCCGCGACTTCGTACGCGCCTAAACATTAAAATGTAAAAATCCCATTTTTCCCGTTCCCGTGGGAATATCGGGAAATCCTTTCTTAGTGCTCCCCTACGCTCCCCAAGGAACCTGCATGCCAAATTTCATCTCTCTACGATGATCCCCGCGACTACGTACGCGTCTTAAAATGTAATAAACCCATTTTATCCCGTTCCCGTAGGAATTTCGGGAAGTCCTTTCTTAGTGCTCCCCTGCGCTCCCCAAGGAACCTGCATGCGAAATTCATCTATCTACGATGATCCCCGCGACTACGTACGCGCCTTAAAATGTAAAAAAAAACATTTTTTCCCGTTCCCGTGGGAATTTCGGGAAGTCCTTTCTTAGTGCTCTCCTACGCTCCCTAAGGAACCTGCATGCCAAATTTCAGATCTCTACGATGTTTCCCGCGACTTCGTACGCGCTTAAACATTAAAATGTAAAAATCCTTTTTTTTCCCGTTCCCGTGGGAATTTTGCAAAATCCTTTCTTAGCGGATGCCTACGTCATAACATCTACCTGCATGCCAAATTTCAGCCCGATCCGTCCAGTGGTTTGGGCTGTGCGTTGATAGATCACTATATCAGTCAGTCAGTCAGTCAGTCACTCAGTCAGTCAGTCACCTTTGAGTTTTATATATTTAGATAGATAGATAGCTGTTTCCCGTGACTTCGTACGCGCCTAAACATTAAAATGTAAAAATCCCGTTTTTCCCGTTCCCGTGGGAATATCGGCAAATCCTTTCATAGTGCTCCCCTGCGCTCCCCAAGGAACCTGCATGCCAAATTTCATCTCTCTACGATGATCCCCGCGACTACGTACGCGCCTTAAAATGTAATAAACCCATTTATTCCCGTTCCCGTAGGAATTTCGGGAAGTCCTTTCTTAGTACTCCCCTACGCTCCCCAAGGAACCTGCATGCCAAATTTCAGCTCTCTACGATGATCCCCGCGACTACGTACGCGCCTTAAAATGTAAAAAAAAACATTTTTTCCCGTTCCCGTGGGAATTTCGGGAAGTCCTTTCTTAGTGCTCTCCTACGCTCCCTAAGGAACCTGCATGCCCAATTTCAGATCTCTACGATGTTTCCCGCGACTTCGTACGCGCTTAAACATTAAAATGTAAAAATCCCTTTTTTTCCCGTTCCCGTGGGAATTTTGCAAAATCCTTTCTTAGCGGATGCCTACGTCATAACATCTACCTGCATGCCAAATTTCAGCCCGATCCGTCCAGTGGTTTGGGCTGTGCGTTGATCGATCACTATATCAGTCAGTCAGTCAGTCAGTCACCTTTGAGTTTTATATATTTAGATTTCTTACATATAGAATTGATATTTAAGAGGCCAAAGTGAATGTATTTAATTATGATAGATATATTCGTGGTGCCATCATGAAGCTTTAATGACATACATTTACTGATCTAGGGTGGTGAATTCCCAGATCGCAGGTGTCTGTGGCCCGAACCGAATGTGAGGGCCATAAAGATGCGATCTGGGGCTTTACGAATTACCGCCCGTGGTTTGTAATAAAGTTTTACGTCTTGCCTTGGCCAAAAATGGTGACATAAAACTTATTTGGTATCTAAATTAAGTTAGGCGATGCTACACAATCCAACCATGAACGTGCCTGAGAAGTACGAACGGACAAAGTGAGTTGGATATTCTCTTTCTCAATCTCAAATAGGATTATTTTTGGAGAACACTTATCCCTATTAATATTATTACTGAATAGCCCTCGAGTTAGACAGACATAACAACATATACATATGTAGGCACAACGCAAGAAACTTGAAACGTTGAGAACGAGTACATGTCATTTTGGTATGTGGAATGCATGCATGTTCTCGTTATTTGATGATTGAAAACCAAGGTTTAGAAGGACTTTGTAACCTACAATGAAAGGTTTTACTACGCTTTATGTAGACGAGTTCCTACTATAAAATGTACTATTGAGATATATATACTCGCTCTGGTATAGCGTTTGGTAGTTGGTTTGTGATGCCGAAGCCGACCAGTAGTTTTTCTATCTAGGTAGGTACCTATGCGAATTGGTGCGCCACTCGTATTGAGTCGATCCCGATGACGACCGCTTTTCCAACCAAATGGCCAAACGCAATGAGCCTGCCGTTGGCCGGTGGCGTTGCATTTTCGCATTCATTGTCGTGTGCTCGTTAAGAAATATGGAAAGTAGGTGGAATGGCCAAAGGTTGCAATAGCTGTTGGCTGTATTTTCGTTTGTTTTCCTTACGTTGACTTTTCAATACTTGAAATACATACTTTGCAAGTATTTCTCTTTCTTAAATAATGTACCTTTAAATGTTGCTTTTTTATAATAAGTGAGCTGACTTTTCCTAATCAATATTACTTTGCGGATTTGCGTAGGTGAAAAAGCACCCCACCCCACGTCTCTTTCTTAAATGTTCTACCAAAACAGCCTATTAAGTCCCACTGCTGGGCACAGGCCTCCTCTTATCAAGAGAGGGTTTGGGTGGGCTATAGTCCCCAAGCAGGCCCAGTACGGATTGGGGACATCACACACATCCTTGCATTACTTCGCATATGCGTCCAGGTTTCGTCACGATCACGATGTTTTCCTTCATCGACTAGCTCAGTGGTAAATTAAAATTGAATTTCGCATATTTATAAACTCAGAAAAGCGAGCCGGATTCGAACCTCGAGGATTCGAACACTAGGCTACCGCGGCTAAAACTGTTCGGTGGTTTCAAAATTTTTAAATGTTGCTAAACTTTTGTAAATGTCTATCTGATTTCACATCAACGTCCGCACAATAATAAAGTCCGCACGCCTAAAATTTTGCAATGGCCGCAACATTATTTATAGTTAAAGGTCAAAAATGTTGTGAATGTTTTGACAACACTAAAGATCAATCTGCCAAAGTTGAATAGTTTCGACTCTACACTTACTTAACACTAATTTGAAATTTCAAACAATAGCGTTAAGTAATGTAATGGGCTGTTTACTTACAGATTATACATTTACTTAGTCAAGATCATGCAAACGAGTCGGTCGATTATGCAAAGGCAGTTGTGGTCGTTATATCACATAGCGAGCGAAGACCGAAGGGTAACGTATTGGCCGCACTTCCACCGGTATTTACATAATACAATAGGCATGTCTTGTACTACTTTCTCGTTGTTATTAACTGCGTAATTATTTGTATTAAATACTGTATCGTATTAATGACGTCACCTAAATAATCACAGCCAAACTTACCCATATTTTTGATAGGTTTCATATAGATATGTACGTTAAATTTGAGATAGCCCATTCGAGATTGGCAACACATTGGTGATGCCTCTGGTGTTACAAATGTCTATAGGCGGCCTGCCTATAGACATTTGTAACGCGGCGGATGCCTGTTTGTCAAACTTTTTATTAAAATAAAATTGATATCAAGCGTGATATGATTCAAATCACGAAGTGATACTTTAAGGAACGGAAAAGTCCAATCTCCTATCAATTCTCGGATAAACCTGCTATGACTATTTGGGACGACAAAGTGACTGCTAAGTGAATCAGTAGATCCCCTCGTCCAGTCCAATCATGAACGTGATATGAGCACAGTTTAAACTGTTCTTCTTGGAATTGTATTTTGTGTGTACAAGTTTTGCTTTATCACAAATATTGGGCAATATGTTAATGAGGCCCCAGATCTATAAATATCTATGTATCTCATGTTTTGAAATAGAATCCATTAAAGACTGACACAATTTACGTATGGAGTTTCCCACGTCACGTTCTATGTAGGTAGCTAGGAATATTGAAAGAAACCACAAAAACTACACATGTATACACTGTCTTATTTACAAAAGTGAGAGTTTCAAGTAACGTGTTTTCTTTGATTTTTTCATCAGTTCCTATACAATCTTTGTATTATTTCGAAATTTACTTAAGTTTTTCTATAGTTATTTTTAGTTCTAGTTTTAAATTTTATTTCTAATTTAATATAAGTTTTATACTGTTTGATATAATAAAAAAATAAAAAAACTTAAGTTTCTTAGGTTTAGAATTACAAAGATTTATTCGTTTATTTACTAACGGGTCAGGTCTCCAACGCTACCCGAAGCTGCTGAGCGAGCTCGACCGCGAGTTCCAGCGCGTGGTGCCGCCCGCGCTGCTCGGCGGCGAGCGCGCGCGCAGCATCGTGGACGGCGTGCGCGCCTTCTACTTCCAGCAGCGGCCCGTCGACCTGCGCAACATCGACAGCCTCATAGACGTGAGTGCACTGGGAACAGTCTCTCATACACGGAAACAGTTCCTTGGTGCCGCCCGAGCTGCGATGACGTCGTCATCAAGCATCGTCAACGGCGTGCACGCTTCTATTATTACCTCCAGTGTGTCTGCGTAACATCGCCAGTCTCGTCGACATAAGTAAAAAGATCTATAATTCTTTCTCACTAATTAGGTCGTTCTTTAGGGTAGACATTAGGGCCCCAAAGTCCATGAGGATGGGGAGTCCTTCCCAGTTACTGCAAAAACATCAACCGATAACATTTTGCAAGCCATGGTTCCAATAGTTGTCATGAGATCCGAATATCTATGAGTGCCGAAGACAATGTAAACAACATTGTTTATTTTTTTTCTTTGAAAGTTGTCCCATCATTTCAATAGCCGCGGGCCGCCGGTTGCCGACCCGTGTATTATCACTACATAGTATAAAACAAAGTCGCTTTCTCTGTCCCTATATCCCTATGTATGTTTAAATCTTTAAAACTACGCAACGGATTTTGATGCGGTCTTTTTTTTAATAGATAGAGTGTTTCAAGAGGAAGGTTTTCGTATATATAATTTGTTATAGTTTAACTCTCAATTCCCGCGGGAACGCTATAACCGAATTCCACGCGGACGAAGTCGCGGGCAGAAGCTAGTAGAAACTAAAGCTTGTCTACCTATTGAACAGCTATTCACAGACGTGATGTTCCTGCGTCCCGCGCTGGAGACGGTCCGGCAGTACAGCAACAGCACGCGCGCGAGCCCGACCTACTTCTACCGGTTCTCGTTCGACGGGGCGCTGGGGCTGTTCAAGCGGATGCTCGGCATCAGCCACCCCGGCGCCTGCCACGGCGACGAGATGGGCTACCTCTTCTACTTCTCGCGGCTCAACTACCGCCTCGACGACGACTCGCCCGAGCAGGCCGTGTCCCGCCGCATGATACAGCTGTGGACCAACTTTGCCAAAACCGGGTGAGTGAACTCATAGTTTGCTTAAGATTATTTATTCGGTATAAGAAACACTACAATAATTACAACATACTTATTTATTTATTCGTTTACCTTACGAGCCATTTAATGAACGCCAATTCAATTATCTACGAGATTTTACAGTCCATCCTTATTATTAATAGTTGATTCCTTTTTACTGTTTGATCTTGTCTTTTGTCCTCAATATTTTAAATATCAGCGTTTACGTATAGAAACTTAAAAATTTCATTCCGATTTTAATTGACTCCCTAAATTTCCAGAAACCCTACGCCGCCGGTGGACTACGAGTCGGTTCTAGACTTCACGTGGCCGCCGGTCAATGACACCGCACACGTGGACTATCTGGACATTGGCGCCAACTTCACCGTCCTCCGAGACCCGGAAGACAAGCGCATGCGCTTCTGGGACTGGCTGTACGAAAACAACGCCACCCCAGCCGCCTCCTGAACCAGACTATCACAGGGCGTCCATTCGAGTTCAAGACGTGATCCTATAGAGAACGGAATAGGAATTTCCCTATCTCTTTTCAGATAGACTTGTTATTCGGGACGGATAACGGAGTCAGTAAATCCCAAAGCGCGAACCTCGTTCAGCGCATAATGTTAGATGAACCAGCCCAGTTCAATCGTGAACGAGTAAGAGTAAGACGCACGAACAGATAGTATAGCTCGTACTTACCTATTGTGCGAGTGGCTTGCTCTTGCTAAAATTGGGAGACTGTTTATCCTTATTTGGGATTGGGAAATGCGATATCCCTATTTACCAACTCGAATGAGACCCCAGTGCTCAGTGACAATTGACTTAAGTGCGCACCGCGAGTGCCCCACGAGGGCGGCTGCCAGACGAGTGATCTCAATTCGTGTGTGACACATTTTACTGTATACAAATACATATGAGCTCCATCCCATTTCTACCAACAGAAATGGATGCTAGCTAAGTGTTGTAAATATTGTTAATTTATCCCTATTTTTAACTTGTAAGTTCTTGTTTATTATTAATGTTTGATATCCTACAAAATATAAATAGTTAAATTTGTTATTTTGGACAAAATAAAGCTATTTAAACGTTGATGTCTTGGTTTTTAAGTTTCTAAGTAATTCCAGAGTGAATAAAATTGACATAAGTATTTTCATTGGATTTAATATGTTTATTCTTGTAAGCTATCACTCAAAGAAACTATTGGTAGGCCTCCTTCATTATGAGACAACGATCTAGTAAAGGTCGCAGGAATCCGATAGACGTGGGAGGTATAGGACCGGTCCGTGTGGCAAATTGCTATTACTAATGTGCAAGTCCCTCGGCAGAAATGATGATGATGGAAGGGAGTAAATTTTCAATACCACGTCTTGACCGGTGATAAACGGACCAAATGCACATTGTCCTGGCAACATGTCACTAATTTATAAAACAAACGTTTGTAAGTATAGAATGTTCACAAACTTGCCAATGGCTTGAACTGCACCTACCGTAGCACAACACAACGTAGAAGGCTCTCGGGGAAGCACTTAATTAATTAGTTGACGCAGAGTCTAGGTATTATTATTGCTTAATCCGTGCTCCTTCCAATTTGTGTCTTGCTATACTATATGCTGTATGCTATATATATATATATATATATATATATGCTATATAATATATGCTATACTTTTAAAAGTAATAGATACTCTTACCTATGAAACTTGTCTCCAACTCACCGACATGCTGCATGCGTGTCGCATGCATCCGGAGAAGGAAGTAACTTTATCTAATAGGGAAAAAGTAGCAATCAAGTACATTACACATGTTCGTAACTGTCTTCCGCGATATCAATGTCCCACGGAGTTATGAAAATTAAGTGAAGTTACCATGTAACGCACCATTGTTCAAGCCACATAAATAATCGGCATAACATGCCCATAAACCGACGGTCTATTGTTGTGTATGTGCAAAAGCGAAAAAAACACGGTACGGTGAATCATATTCTACAATGGATAATAAATAAAGTTTTAATTTTTTTAACAGGGATCCAGTGTAAAGATAAATTACTGGTAGCAAACATGGATATTATGACATGACTTACGAGTAATAGAATTCAACGGGATGATAGAAGCTAGCCCGTTGAATTCTTTTGAAAGGAGTTAGTACTCCTTTAATAGTAACTCTTTGTTGTACTATGACTACATAGTGGTATAGAAATTACTTGAATCCCGTGCCTGACGCCGTTGATATTGCTGCTGCAAAAACAAAGAGTTACTTAGATGACAGGATAAATGTAAAGTAAGCTTTAACTTGGCTTACGTACGTGTTTGCTTTTTTAAACAACTTGCTCTAGGCAAGTTGTTTAAAAAAAAACGGACGTGAGCAGATGGAAAATAGTTGGCGAAGATGTAAATAAATGCGAACGTATTCCTGTTTGTCTGTTACTCTTTCGCTGTTTTAAATGTTGAACCGTTTTTGAAGAAAGAAGGATGACAAAGCGTATGGGCCTCTATTCGTAACGCTACATAGAGATAGTGAACGTCACTATTTTAAAAAAACCGGCCAAGTTCGTGTCGGGCCACGCGCAAATTATAGGGTTCCGAAGTTGAGGATGCCCACAGTACCTTTCTAAGACTTATTAGCATCTAGCTAGCCTGTGGTATGACGTGCCCGCCCGACGCCCCTGCCGCTCGAGAAAAATCATTGGTTTTTTAATCATTTCGTAAGTTGGTCGACTATGACTCGTAAGTTTGTACAGCCTACTTAGCTCTGATAGTTTTCCTTTCAACTACGTTATATATGCCACAACCGTGATTTTTTTCAGCCATCCAAATAGCACCATTTAGCTGGCAGGGGGGGGGGGGGACACGTGACTCTAACAAAAAATAGCAATACAATTAATCAACAATATTTTTTTAAGACCTATTCAACGATATGTCGCACCATGGGGTACGCAAGAAAAAAAAATACATCCCCACTTTAAGAGTAGGGCAGGTACCCTATAAAAAAAAATTGTACCACTTTGTCAGCGTAACTAATATGTATATTCATGTCAAATTACAGCTTTCTAGATCTAAGCATCTCCGAGCAATAGTGTAGACAGACGGACGGACGGACGGACGGACGGACATGGCGAAACTATAAGGGTTCCTTGTGGACTTCGGAACCCTAAAATAGAGTACATTTTCTGTCTATTCTGTGAGAGTTGGTGAGAGGTATATCTCGCTCAATAGGGAGATGATTAATAGACAGTGTAACACTGACATATGTATCATCTCGCTAAATAGGGTGAAATATCCCTATCTATCGTCTCGAATATAACCCCCTGTTTACAATAATCTATTTATAGTAGGTAGACATAAACAGAACCCGTGCTACGAATTAGGCATAATAATAACTTTTAGACAATAATGTCATAAAACAACCGAACGACACGAATATATTTCGAATGGTATAAATACTTAAAGTAGTACTAGTAAGTTTGGGTGCACCAAATGTTGGGAAATTTAGTCGATTCGGTACTCAGCTGGCTATTTACCAACATATTCAAAATCACACTGTTGTTATAAAGTTGAAGAAAATGGCGTTTAAGAGCACAACATCGGAAGCTGAGAGCCAATCGACGAGGTAATCTATACATATAATAAAGTTGTAGAGACTAAAAAATCTGTACATTGCATATATTTACAAAAAAACTAACTAGGGAGGTTCAAAATAAGAAACTGATAACGATTTGGTACTTTTTAAAATTTTTGTCTGTTTGTTTGTTTGTTTGTTTGTTTGTTTGTTTGTATGTTTGAACCGGCATCACATGAAAACTACTGATCCGATTTAAATATAGTTTTTACAAATGTGTTAAGACAGGTCCAGAATAGAACATAGGATAAAAAAAATCTTAACCTTTTGACCGAAACAGGGTAAAAAGGAGGGGAGAAATTTGTATGAAAAAAACATTACGCGTCGACTTACAATCATGAAACTCGGCGAAAATACTCTACAAAAGAAATAAAGAAATACCTGTCCGAGGGATTTTTCATTAAAGCATATTTTAATCAATACTTTAATAAAAAAGGTTAAAAATATTGCGTACCAAAATGCTCTTACTAGCGACACTATTCATTATTTTGTTGTATTACTTTAAGAATTGGATACTGTATAAAGTATTCTCAAAACAGTTTACAGATTTTTTGGATATTCGTTACACAATTTAAGTAATAAGGTATGAAAGTTTTACCAAAATTGATTTCTCACCACAGATGGCGGGCGCTATGATGTAGATAGATACTTATGATGTATGACCGGAACGTCTCAAACCTCAAAGTATTATAAAAACAATATTAATCGTTTTCTAAAATATAATCGTTTGACTGTAAAACAATCAAATCAAAGGAAAATATATAAAAAAAACAACAAAAAATAAAAAAGTCTGATAGGAATAACCGGGATCGATCCGCGGACTCTGGATCAAGTTTCCACAACATTTGCCACTAAGCCAACACGCTCGATGTCTGTAGTAATGAAATAAGGCATGTATTTGTACTGATTTTGAAAAATAGAATGCAAATCGTACCTATTCAAATTTCGAATGTTGTTGTAGCAGTACATTTTAATTTCCTCAGATCCACAGTCAGGAAAGAGGTTTTATGCTTTCTTTTATAGAAACTTATTTGTCCTGTGTCGGGCATACTGGCCAGTACCAGCCGTGGCCAGCACAATAAAAAAAAAGGATTATTAAGATTTCACCATTTCACCATGTATTGTTAACAATCATCGTGTTATACTTATATGCATTGCTTACATGGAAGTATATAGTAACTAATGACTGGAACTACATAATTATTGAAAAAGTGTAGTGCGTAGGTACCTACAGATAGTCTGTTTACCTATAAATAGTTCTAAAATATCGCCCAGTGGTACGGAAGCCTACATATGCGAGTCTGACCTGCATTTGACTGTTTTTTTTATGTATGACCGTTTCGTTAATTATTAACCGATTTCGATGATTCTTTTTTTATTCGAAAGGTGGTACTTCCAAGGTGGTCTTTTGAATTTGGTTGAGTTTTGTTGATGATGGGATCCATGAAAAAATGAGGGTGTTCCTTAAAATATGTTAGCACGTGTACTTATGATTTTGGCACAATTTTGGCATCAGTTTCAAAGACTACATTGACATTTTCGTCCCGTTGTATCCATGTTTGGACAATGCAGCTGAAAAAACCGACTTCAATCAATCACCGACAGCCTATCCGATAAGCTATATCGTATAGTGAACTTCACAATTTCAACCAGGCATTGTTCAGCATCAAGAATAAATCAAAAATAAGAGTACGTCTAAAGCCTGACCGGGAATTTGGCAAACCTCGCCATATTGAATGAATGCGTTTCATATAAACCTCTAAGCAGGTTTCTGAAACGCGTCTTAATATTAAGTCAAAGTTGTTGTTTTATTATGAACCTAGCAGTTTCTGCCCGTGACTTCGTCCGCGTGGAATTCGGTTATAGCGTTCCCGTGGGAATTGAACGTTAAACTATAACAAATTATATACTAATACCTTTCTCTTGAATCACTCTATCTAATAAAAAACCGCATTAAAATCCGTTGCGTATTTTTAAAGATCTAAGCATACATAGGGACAGACAGCAGGAAGCGACTTTGTTTTATACTAAGTATGTAGTATGTTGTAGTTTTTGTATAATATAAGGCTGGGCGCATATGTTAGGTTTCTGAATGCGGTTTTCAGATTAGGAATTTTGACTATGAATTCCGAACGCCTAGCGTAGAGGTTCGGTTTTTTACATTAGTTTTTTTTTCCGCCAGTACGTAGAGGTCCGCTTTCGTGGTAACGCGTTTCGGACGACGATGACGAATTAGTGGTTCTAAATAAGAATAAATAAAATATATTGGCATAAATTTTCGGGTCCACACATTTTGCAAACGTGTAGAACAGACCGTTAGTGAAAAATACACGTTTACACTAAAAAGCGTTGGCGTGATTCGGACCCTTCTGATATGAAAATTTCCGTCCAACGTGTGCGGTGCGTGGTTCAAACGAAATGTATGGGAAGGGCGCGTTAGACTGGGCGCATACGTCAGGTTTCCGAATGCGGTTTTCACATTAGGGATTGTGACTCGGAATTCCGAACGCCTAGCGCAGGTGTTCGGTTTATTTCATTCGGTTTGTTCCCGTCAGAACGTAGAAGTCCGGTTTCATGGGCTGCGTACCGAATCGCGCTCAGAGCGCTCACAGCTCCTTGCATCCTTTTTCCTCTTGGAGCAGACTTAAAAGAGAAAGAAGGATGCAAGGTGCTGTGAGCGCTTTCAGCGTGATTCGGAACGCAGCCGTGGAAACCCGTCACGCGTGGCAGACTTTTCGAACCGAATGGGTGACGTCATTAAGTTTTTTTTTCGTACGGAAAAAGTCAGAACATGATCGTCATGTTGAACAATTTGTATGAAAAGAGTGCCGTTCGGTTTCCAAATCTGAATTTCTAATCTAAAAACCGCATTCGGAAACCTAACGTATGCGCCCAGCTTTGGACGACGACGACGAATTGATGGCTTTTGCTTTTTTAATGGTTCTAAATAAGAATAAACTTTCGCTCCTCTGCCGCGGATTCGAAACAGCGGTACCGCTGAACATTTGCGATCGTTTGTCCATTATACAAATCCTTGACGCCGCTCACATCTCCGCGTTCAAACCGCTATTTCAGTTCCGCGGCGGATATGTGAACGGCGTGAAAGATGTGTATAAGGACAAACGATGGCAATTAATGTTCAGCGGTACCGTTGTTTCGAATCCGCGGCGGAGGTGTGAAAACAGCCTTAGGTTTCTTGCCGCCAGTGCGTAGAGGTCCGCTTTCGTAGAAATGCGTTTTGGACGACGACGACGAATTGATGCAAACGTGTAGAACAAACCGTTATCAGAAAAATACACGTCTACGCTGAACATCGTTGACGCGATTCGAACTCTCCTGATATGAAAATTTCCGAACATGCGCGGTGGTTCAAACAAAATGTATGGGAAAACGGTGCGTTCGGAGTGACGTCATTAGATTTTTTCCGTCCCTCCGAACCTTACGCGCGGCAGACTTTCCGAACCGAATGGGTGACGTCATTAGGTTTTTTTTTTAGAAGTTTTTTTTTACAGAAAAAGTTAGAACTTGTGCGCCATGTTGAATATTTTGTATGAAAAGAGTGCCTTTCGGTTTCCTAATCTGAATTCCTAATATGAAAACTGCAATCGGAAACCTAACGTAGGTAGGTATGCGCCCAGCCTAAATGGCAAATGATTGACTGATGTATCAACGCACAGGCCAAACCACCTGTAGATAACTGAAATTTGGCATGTAGGTTCCTTGAGGAGTGTAGGGGAGCACTTTGAGAGGAATTCCCAAAAATCCCCTGGAGACAGGAAAAAATGGGATTTTTACATTTTAATGTTTACGCGCGTACGAAGTCGCGGGCAACAGCTAGTATGTAAATATAAAAACAAGTTTTCAATCCTTTAAATAGGTACCTACCTATAACATACAAACACACATCTTTTACAAAAAAATGTTTGTTTTTTTTCAAAACTGAGATCCGTATAGGTTTCGAAAAGGAATAGGTTTGACCCTTGTAAGACCCGTTTCTGTAAAAATATCGGGATAAAAAGTATGTCTCCAAATCTCCATACCAAATTTCATCAAAATCGGTCAGCCGGTTTGGCGTGAAGGAAGGACAAAGAAACAAACAAACACACTTTCACATTTATAATATTAATATGGATGGATGATTAATAGGTAAATAACTGCTAAGATGCCTCGCCTAAATTTCCATCTATTGCAAAAAAATAGCAATAAATACTTTAATTATTTTCCTTGCCCGGAGGGTTAGGTTAGCTTAGATTGGTGAATAAATGGCAATTTTTTCGCACTCGCATCAAAATCTTCTATCAAGTAAATGAACCTTCTGACTGAGTGGAGAGCCTTGGGGACTATGTCCAGCAGTGGACGTTCAGCTGATACGATGACGAAGTAAATGTTGTGCAGAGCCACTGAGCTGACATACCAGCCCGCGTACGCCATCCGCCACGGCTACCACCGCAGCATCATGGACTTCGTGGGCTGCGCGCCGCTCGTCAAGCTCAACCGGATCCCCCACGACTACGGGCTCTCCTGCGACATGTGTACGTATGGTCTCAATTCAAATTGATCAATTTAATTGAAGTCTTAACGAGAGATTTTACAAGCAGCGGTTGTAACCGCTATCAGTCCGCTGCCGCATTTACTACAACATTATATGTATACTACAACAGCCTATTCACTTCCCACTGCTGGGCACAGACCTACTCCCATCAAGAGAGGGTTTAGGCCATAGTCCCTACGCGGGCCCAGTGCGGCAATTTAAGGGTTGTGTGTGAAAGTCCCGAATCTTCACACACAACCTTGAATTACTTCGCAGATGCGTGCAGGTTTCTTCACGATGTTTTCCTTTACCGAAAAGCTGAATAGTAAATTCAAATTGAATTTCGCACATAAGTAAACTCAGAGCTGCGAACCGGATTCGAATCCACGACCCTCTGCATGAGAGGCGGTAGGTCAAACCACTGGGCTATTATTTCTTTGATTTATATACTTAAATATATGTATACCGTTACAGACGCGAAGTGCGAATACATGAACCCGGGCGGGTCCTGCAAGGACCGCATCGCGCGCGCCATGATGGCGGCGGCGCAGCGCCAGGGCCGCGTGCACAAGGACTCCGTGTTCGTGGAGCCCACCTCGGGGAACACCGGCATTGGGCTGGCCTTTGCTGCCATACAGACCGGTCAGTAATAAATATCTATGAGTCGGCCAGCGGGTGTATCGCCGAAGGAGTGGCCCACTTAGAAGTTAGAAGAAGAGCGATCTTACAGCCCTCACGCAATCAGCCTGGAGGAGAATTGCTGGGTTTTTAGTGGATATTCCGGTTCGTCGGCGAATCCCACTCCCACATAACCACCCCTACCCACCGAGCATAAAAAACATTTTACCAGCGAAAATAAAATCACCTCCTTAGGTTATTGCGTTCATCCACTGACTAGACAAAACATTCTGACAGGTTGGCATCAAGACAAGTTAATTCTTGACGTATACCTAGTAAAATGCATACTTCAACGATGTTGATGAGCAGTGAACGTTTGTCGTTTAAAATGATGTCATTTATAAGCAGCTCGTAGAGTTTACCGTACCATTTTAGGTCACAAGTGCATAATAGTGACGGAAGAGAAGAACTCGAGCGAGAAGGTGAACACGCTGCGGCTGATGGGCGCGGAGGTGGTGCAGGTGCACGAGGCCGTGGACGAGATCCGCACCGCGCGCCTGCTGCGGGACAGCCAGCCCGAGAAGATGGTCATGCTGGACCAAGTACGTACAGCACGAGGGTTGCCATCTAATAAAATGAAAAAGCCGGACTCTCCCCCCATATTTGGATTTTGGCCCTGTTGCGAGCGTTATCAAAAAAACCCGAGAAAAGCTGGACTTGGCCTGACACGACTTAAAAAAGCCAAACATGCCCTGCTAAAGCCAGACAGATGCCAACCCTAAGCACGACACAACTTAGAAGGTGCGCGACGAAGCAGCCGTTGACGCAAAGTCTATTATTGCTTAATTCACGCGCCTCCTAAGTTGTGTAAATTTGTATACAGGGAATATCGGCTACTTGGCCCGGCTTGCACCAACGCTGCTTTAACCTCGGTTTAGCCTCTAACTCGATTTAAGTTCACACAACCATATACACTGACAGTTAAGAGACTAACCCGACCCGAGGTTAGATGCTGTGGATCTTAGATTTTACATAATAAATTAACATGAAAATCAACTACAAAACGATTACAGTCACCATTAAGTTTAGCGTTTTAAATATTATATTAAATAACGAGTAATTCCAGTTCGACAATGACGTGAACCCGCTGACGCACTTCGAGAGCACCGGGCAGGAGATCCTGGACGCGCTAGGCGAGGTAAATATGTAATTTGTAATACCTACATATTTTACCTACGCCTAACGGAAACTGTTCATAGTTACACCTTTCCATACCTTTCTATGTATAGGGATTCTATAGGGAACGTCAAATCGTCTCGGGGTTAAAACTGAAATTTAAATTGCTAGATTTCGAGTTTTAGCGCCGTAACGTTTTGAATGACCAATGTACCTACATGTGTTTGACGTTTCCTATCTAGAATCTGTACTTATATCATTCTTTTACTTCTTTCCGAATGAGGAACAATGTCGCTGTGACAGTTTGACAATATCGTCATTCGTTCGTACGCCAGTAAGAACTTGTCGTTAAAGCGCCAAGGGACAAAAGTGATCCAGATCGTTTAATTTTGATGCTAACAAGACTTATTTAAGGTCCACGCGATAGTGGCGGGCGCGGGCACCGGCGGCACCATCTCCGGCGTCGGCCACCGGCTCAAGCGCTCCTGCCCCGACTGCCTCGTGGTGGCGGTCGAGCCCGACGGCTCCAATATGATCCTCAAGAACAGGAAGACCCACGACTTCTTGGTAAGACAACATGATCGAATTCAACAATGATCGACCCATCACCGGCTCAAGCGCTCTTGCCCCGACTGCCTCGTGGTAGCAGTTGAGCCCGAGGGTTCCGTCCCACATAATCCTTAAGAAAGCGAATCTAACGACACTTCCCAACCTAAAATTCATTGATTCAGAATACGTTTTGGCTACGGGTAGTTAAAATTGACATTTGCTACATAAAGCAGAGGCGTTTTTTTTGCATTGTACCTACATACTTTGTAACTAAAGAAGACCCTGTAATTGAACTCTTTAGATGGAAGGTATCGGAGGGAAGTGGAAGCCGGCCGTATTCGACGAGAACATCGTGGACCACGTGGAGGTGGCCACCGACGAGGACGCCTTCCTCATGGCGCGCGAGATGGCCCGCAAGGAGGGAGTGCTGTGCGGTAATTACGAGTATACTTAGTTTATTTTATTTTATTCGGAAAGCTTAAACAGCACTTTAGTTATTTACAAGCAAATTATAAGCTTCCACATATATAATGCGTATATACGTAAGATAAAAATGTCTCGATACATTTAAAGTAATTAAGTATTTTGTAAAATAGGAAATGATACAATCAAAGAAAGAAGAAGAAATACGTTTTAACTTACTGGAAATAAATAACACCGAGAGTTGAGGGTTGAACATAGTCAACCTAGCTACTTTTAATTTTGTGCGTATGACATTACCAATATTACCAACGTAGTGTTTCTAGTAGGATCGAAATAATAGATAATATTATATTTTGTTAAAATCTGCAAAATAAAATTGATTAATAATATTTAGATATTAGCGAGTGACTACCAGCCTAAGACTGTCCCAGCAATCGGACGTAATGAGGCTGCTGTGGTGGTGGTAATATTCATTTACATCACCCTTGGCCGTAAAGTGAGATTTTCTGCCCGCTACGCGGAGAGAAAATCTCACTTCTTGGCCAAGGCAAGATGTAAAACTTTTGACAAACCACGGGCGGTAATTCGTAAAGCCCCAGATCGCATATTTATGGCCCTCACATTCGATTCGGGCTACAGAAACCTGCGATCTGAAGCATTTACGAATTCACCACCCTAGGTCTGTAATGTACTAAAAATTGGTACTTATACACAAAAGTGTCAGTGTCACTGTGACATTTGAACTTTCGGAGATCTCAGTGTTGCCAATTTTGTTTATAATATGGCATATAAGCTGCTAAATTGGCAACAATGCTCCTATGCCGGCGCTTCACTTCGCAGCTTGGCGGTTTTTGTCAAATGTGTGTGTTCCATCTCTTTCGTTCTTTATAGTGAAAGTAAAGGACACCAATAGGGTATTTGACAAATAGTACCCAAGTGAATCGCTATCATCATAGACTCAAGCGCAAAGAGTCTATTTTTTCTATGTAAAAAGATTGACAAACAGGCAGACGGCCCACCTGGTGGTAAGTGGTCACCGCCGCCTATAGACATTTTTATAACCAGAGGCGTCACCAATGCGTTGCCGATCTTGAAAGGGGAGGAGGATAGGGCGTATGGGATAAGGGAGGATAGGGGATATGGGATTATGGAAGATGGGATAGAAGGATAGGGAACAGGACAGGCTCCCAGATAGCGGCGAACTCATTCGCGGTGCCTCACTGCCAGGTGGCAGTAGCGGCGCAGCAATGGTGGCGGCGGTGCGCGCCGCGCGCAAGCTGAACCTCGGCGTCGGCAAGCAGGTCGTGGTGATCCTCTCCGACGGCATCCGCAACTACATGAACAAGTTCGTCAACGACCAGTGGATGGAGGCGCACCTGTTCCTCGACCCGCCTGAACACACCATGCAGTACGCTCTACTCCTTAAAACAACACGAGTTTCGATTACTTACGATTTTAGCTTATGACTTCAACTGCCAAAAAAACAAAATAAGTAGGTACTATTTATTTTACTTACCTACTCGCATTTAATTTAACTCATCGTCTTCTCTAATGGCAAGCGACGTTGACGGTTTAAGTGAGCGGCAGCACTTAGTTTTCCGCGTAAACCGGTAGAACGTCGTCATTTTGAAATTCCAACTTGGAATACTACATCCGCGACACTCCATATAAATGGAACCTAAACTGCACTCTAAAATATTATGGTTTACAAACAGGTCCCCATGTGTGCGTGATAGCGCGTTACCACCGGTTTTGATGAATAAAACTCAAATTAGAAAGAAATTCAGTGCCACTCCGCCGAAAGACCTATCATATTCACTTTTATCCTGATATATATTTACCATTTTTTATACTACGAAACTTAATATAACGACATCGGGAAGACTAACTTGGTGTTCATTTGTTAAATAATTCAGATGGTGGGACCTCCCCATCAGCCAGCTGAAGTTCAAGTTGAAGCACCCGATCGTCGACGAGACGTACTCCTGCGCACAGGCCGTGGCTCGGATGAACAAGCACAACGTGAACGCGGCTATTGTGGTCAACGAGAATGGGTATACTTATACATTTTAATGATTGATGGGTCATACTCAGAACGCGAAAACACTACAGAGGGCTTTCCTGTGGACAATGCAATAGGTAACGGCTTGGTTAATAGATAACTAATGTTTTTATCATACAGGTTACAAGAGAGGATTTGTATGTAAAGGCCCAGCAAGAAATTAGGCTTTAAACCCCTTGCCAATTTCTTGCTGGGCCTTTATACAAATCCTCTCTTAGTTATTAGTTACGTGGGATTTGAAATAGTCATACACATTTTATAGTATGCTATAAAATGTGTATGACTCTTTCAAATCCCACGTAACTAATTTAAAAAATATGCGCAAATATTCGTCCTACAATTCATTTTAATGCCTGAATGTTATGGTCCCGGACCAGAAGGGGCTGTGTTCGAAACGGTACAAAAGGAGCGTCCTTGTATAAGAATACATTTTCTGCGTATTCAGTAATAAGTAGTTGCATCAGTGATACACCATCTCGCTAAATATGGAGTTGGAGATGTTGTTACATATAACATAGGATATGATATCACATAAACGCTACATCCCTTCCTATGTAGCGTTCTCCCTACAAAGTGCATTTTTATTTAGGGATACCGACGCTCCCTATCCCTATGTACCGTTTCGAATATAACCCACTTGTAATTGTCAAAATAACGTTGACAAAATATCAATAAAATTGCTAACTTTGAATAGTGATTGGCACGCATAATAAAACTGTTTCTGTATAAGTAAATAATGTTCAAGTCATGCCTAGATTAGAATATTAATTACTTGCTAAGGAATAATTAACCTTGCCTTCCGTATTTGAGCAAGTTTCCGTATATTCGTATACATACGGAAACTTGATTCGCAGAGGAATTTATCTATTTACTTGACTTGGCAATATTGTAGGTACATTTTGTTTTGGTGTACTCATTCGAGTAAGGCCCACTTGCACTATTAAAGCCTATGCATTGGGTTAGCCTCTTCAGGTTTAGCTACTACTACTACTACTACTACAGCCTATTTGCGTCCCATTGCTGGGCACAGGCCTCCTCTCATCACAAGAGGGTTTGGGCTATAGTCCCCACGCGGCCCCAGTGCGGATTGAGGACACACACATCTTTGAATTACTTCGCAGATGCGTGCAGGTTTCCTCACGATGTGTTCCTTCACCGAAAAGCTCAGTGGTAAATTCAAATTGAAAGCTTGCTTCAGGTTTTCATCACTCGTTTTATAGCTATGATGAATTTATTTCCAACACTAAATGGACGATATTTAATACATAATTTCATTTATAATGTGTCAATTAGATATTAATTATTCTATTGAAATAATAGTTTTATTGTGAATTACTCACTTTGTGACTCGATATACTGTGTATGATGTATTTGGGTGAATTTTTGAACACTACGTGTTTTGGTAATTTTCGTGGCGCATTTTTTTCCGTTTATTTTATAATTTTGATAACGGATTACAGTAGAAATTGGAAGTATGAACAAAATGCAAAAAGAGGCACACTTTTGTGATGAATAGTTTAGCTACAATTCGGTGCCGAAAATTTTCATTGCACACAAATTACAAACGCGCCACATAAATTACATTTTTAACTTTAGTGACATAAATTTGCTAAATAAAACTAACTTTTTTTTACTTTTCGATTTGTTTGCATTCATAAAAACAGCACACGATATTTCTTGAAAAAATCGGTCAAATGGTGTACCTAAATGAAAAAAATATTAAAAATCTAAATACGTTTCTACAAACTAATTCAATAGAGTATACAATAGAACGTACTGTTATTGTATTTATGTTGTTTTTTAAAAATAACAAGTATAATTAAGCATATACAGTGCTCATACTGTCGAAATAAAACCTAAAATGTAATTTGTGTGGCGCGATTGTAATTTGTGTGGGCTAAAGTGGCACACAAATTACGCCACCCAAATTACAGCAAAAGTGCATTTAATTTTTTTTGTCGAAACCATTAGCTTTAGGTAAATGACGATAGGAATATTGATTCTCGATAATCTTAACTATAACACACTTAAATAGACATCATTGTGAAAGAGTTGAATATGCAATATTTACTGGCCACACAAATTACCTTGAAGGCTGACCAAAAACCTCGTGTCACGAACTATCTTATTTTTCTAAATTACAGCAAAGACTACGGGTCCACTGTGATCGGTAATCGAACGCGAACTATTATGTCTGCAACGTAGTAACTTAAAAATGGAGTTAAAATAGTTCAATGAATCAGCCACCAGCAGGTATTTGCAAGTCATTAAAAGTCGTTCGCGCGCGGGACAAACACATTCCGATCTCTGTACTTTTAAATGATGACATTTCTACATGGTTTTCTGCTATATAATATAGGCCAGGAAGAGCCCTTTTAAATCCTTTTTACAGAAATGTATTACGACAATCACAGAAAAAGTTGTATTCATTTGTCTGAGCGAAACTACGCGTGTGACATACCTCACAGCTATGCTAATCGTGCATTTTCGGACTTTCAATATTTTTTTTTGCGTATTAATAGCTCATCATCATTAATTAAAGGCTTTGCCTCATGATAAATGATGGCAAAGAATACAACCATATTTTTTTCTTTTTGGAATATAGCATAGCTTTTTTTTTACAAGCATGGGACATGCAAAAAACTCGTGTTGAAAATTCACCCATTTTTATTTTTAGTATGACATATAAATCGGTTTTATGAATAAATGAGTATGAGTATGAGGTTTCGCTGTACCTATTAACATAACTCAAGTAAGAGGGTAACTGAGGCTGACATTGTTAACACACACTTACAGCCACTTCGTGGGGGCTATATCGAAGGACTCGTTCCGCTATTCGTGCACCAACCCCACCAAGTTGCCCAACCAGTGCTCCGAGAGCATGAACTATGGGGACCGCGTGACGCGCCACCTCGTGAAGCACTGCTTCAAACTGGCACGGAATGGCAAGAAGGGCATGCCCACTGTGGGCCGGCTGGCGCGCGTGTTGGACATCGCCCCCTTCGTCGTGCTGGGGACTAATCAGACCGACAAAGACACTGGTAATAATAATGGTATGGTGGTAACTTGAAGAAAACAGGGCCTATATTCGAAGACTCAAATAGGGATCTCGGTGCTCTCTATAGGATCGCTTACGCGCGTCAAGTTGAACTTTAATTTAAATCTAGCTGCTTAAAGTTCACGCGACGTGTGACCGATCCTATAGGGAACATTGAGATCCCTATTTAAGACTTCGAATATAGGCCCAGCTCTCCCCGTATAACCCGCTGGGACCCAATTTTTTCTTCCCTTAGTGAACTATTTTAGTGCTCCCCTATACTCCCTACAGAACCTTCAGCCCAAAATTCAGCTTTCTACGACCAGTAGTTTCGGCTGAGCGTTGTCTGTCAGTCAAAAAAGGAAGATCATCAACATCATGGGCCTTATAGACGTCTTTTGCAGATGATTTAGGAGTTGAGAAGAGGATAGATCTAGATAGACATTGGTGGACATTGATTAATGAAATGAAACATAAATAATGATTTCCTACGGAAATACAAATACGAAGTTAGGGCTGTGAGCACAAGAGTATTTTAGGGATATCTATCTATACTACTTTAGGTATACTTTTGCTTCCACGCCAATCGCAAAAGTAGCGCCAATTGGAAGTAGGTACATGTCAAACCTAAATTATATAACGCTGTAATAGTTGGCAATTTTAAAATTTATAAAAAAATACATTCCACACTTCTCTTGGACTTTCTTCCTATGCCAGATCTTATGCTGTGATGTAGAAGGCGATGCGTGATGTGCTCATCAGATCTGATCATCTGATGACGCTCCATGTATTTATCACGTCTTTGTGGAATGAATTCTTACGCTGGCTTTCACCATTATTTGTAAGTAGGTGAAGCTTGTGCTAACACTGCGTCACTATACGTACGTACCTGTCAAACAAAAAGTAACACTTTTAAGTTACTTTACATCACCCTTGGCCGTAAAGTGGGATTTTCTGCCCGCTACGCGGAGAGAAAATCTCACTTGGCGGTAATTCGTAAAGCCCCAGATCGCATATTTATGTCCCTCACCTTCGGTTCGGGCCACAGAAACCTGCGATCTGGGACATTTACGAATTCACCACCCTAGGTCTGTAATGTACTATTAAATCGCTGACTTTAAGGACAGAGGACAGTTGCCATAAATAATGTATTTTATTTTTATTTCAGAATACTTTGTTCCTGATACCATCGCCACATCGGAAGAAGTGTTCGACAATATTTACTACTCTTACGGAACACCGAACCCGATTGAGTAAATCTTTCAAGTTGCCTATCTATACATAACTATCGAAAAAACTTCTATTTTATTTTATTGGCTGCACATTAATTCCTTTACATGATTAAAATATTAAAACATACGACACATACCCATGCTATACGCGTTACTTACGTCACAATAAGTGAGAAATATAAGTAAATTGAAATAAATCAAATATAAATGTTTTATTTATAATTTATACCTTCTAGTACTGCCTTTAGAACAATAGACCATTTGTCTAATTGATTAGACCGCATCGTTGGTAAGTAGGTATAAGGTTATGGGCGCAGTCGCGTAACACTTGCAGGGCCGAAGTGGTCACAGCGCCGTATTAGGTAGTTTAATAGAGGGTTGGGGGGCATAAAAAGGTAAAAAGTTTAGTAAGTGTACCTAGGTAAATATTCCTCCCTTATCGTTGTAAAATCAGAGTGGTTTGAGTTTCTTTTTATGCAGATGCCGAACGACTTTTGATCCTGACTGTAGGTTTGACTACCTACCTGACAACACGGTGTGTGGTCAAAATTGACGGGAACTTCACTTAAGTGTACTTACGATAAAACTATTCATGAATTTCCTCAATTCCTGATCGATCCCATCACCAGAATTAGATTGAAATAAATCGGATACTTACAGCTTAAAAAAATCTGTTTGAATAATATGGAATTCGAGGTGATATGAAAAACTAAAGAGTTGTTTTGGAGTCGGTTAAAATACCACTCGCAACTATGTCAGTCGATAAGTAAGTATACCTACTTAGTTACTCTCGCAAACTCGGTGGATTACCTATTATGGGAACAAATGTATCGCTATCTCATTATATTCATGTATAAAAAATCTTACTTGTCATTTAGAATTAGCCATAAATCTTGATTTAATGTAGTTCCGTGTGCAATTGAAAAAAAGGCAGTCTAATGCATACATTAATGAGCAAGTACCTAGGTAGGATTTATGTAATGTAGCTTGATAACCTGATAGCTCCTTGATATTGATTGATTTTCATTTCGGACTGTTAGTCGAGGTTCTGACGCGCTGAGATCTAGACAAGACATTAGTACCTATCCTTCGACTAAAGAATTACTTATCTCGCGACGATCACTCAGGCACCAACATGTACAACACAAGCGCGAAACCGGAGTTCCCCTATATGAACAACAGCATTGTCAATTGGAAACAGCCGTAAGATTTTGAAAAACTATAAAATGTTTATAAATAAGTACTGTAAACTTATTGAAATGGTTACTGAAAGTATAACTATTTCACAGAGGTCGCGACGCCAAAGTTTACGACAACATTCTTCATGTTATTGGTAATACACCTCTAGTCAAATTAAATCGAATACCAAAAGATCATGGACTGCATTGTGATATCTGTAAGTACCATTTGAAATCTGTTATAAAATTATCTGCATACCTATAGGTAAACCATTTTAATTAATTAGTACATAGTAGGTATTAACGCTGCCCATTGATTGATGGTGTTGGGTTTACTATTTTAGGATGTGATAATTAAGTGACTATCGGCTGACATGATGATGATAAAGTGATAATTTACCTCCAAAATAGGTACTCAAGCGAGCAGACAGAGCAGTACCTAGTTTGGAGATAAATTATCACTTTATCATCATCTTATGAATAGGTTAATATTTTAACTTAAGTGCCATATATCATATAACGCGCTAAGAAACAAAAGTATAACAATTATATCAACTTTAAACATGGATTAAGCACAAAACAATTATTATGGGTATAAATTCTATACTTAGATACTTAGATAGTTTATAAATAACGCAGTTGATGGTACAATGTTGTTAGATGGGTTTCCCGCACCTGTTGGCGCCACTGTCGAGTGGGGTGTCAATGTCAAAGTTATCATTCCATACAATAGTGTCAATGTCATTGTGATATTTGAACTGTCGGATTCTTCATTGTTGCCAATTTAGCGTATGATATGGCATATAATGTGCTAAATTGGCAACACTGCACCTCACGCGACTTTAGCGCCTCTAGCGGTGAATTCATTCGCGGTGAGCCTCATTCATGAGCTCGACTGTACAGACGCGAAGTGCGAGTTCCTGAACCCGGGCGGGTCCATCAAGGACCGCATCGCGTACACGATGGTGGTGGACGCGGAGGGCGCGGGCCGCGCGCGCGCCGGCACCCGCTTCGTCGAGCCCACCTCCGGGAACACGGGCATCGGGATGTCCCTCGTCGCCGCTGTTAAAGGTGAACACTTGTTTTGTTTATCTTCCACCTGTAAATTACGTGACCTTCATACAAACCGAACGTACACTGCACACTCAAATATTATGGTGTACAAATACGAGCGCGTGTACGCGTAGGTAATTGCCCGTTCCGACCGTGTTCGCTATATTAATTAACTAGACGCTCATATTCGCCATGATCGGACAGTGTGAGGTAACCTGGGGCGTCATGTTACAGTTACAGTGAAGCGACGTTTTGACACTACCTATAGAATCCTATTAATTCCCTTTACGTCCCGAATATTGCCCCAGTATTATACCTTCTCGCTAAATATGAAGATGGTGTATCACTGATAGTGATATCTATCTCTCTATTGTAAGTGTATTTTTATTTAGAGATATGGATGGAGCGTCCAATTTAACGTTTCCTAGAGCTCGATCATTATGTAAAATTATGTTCTCAAAGACAATTCCCATGTCCCATCTCATTCAGGTTACAAAGCCACAATCGTCACGCCGGACAAGAACTCAGACGAGAAAATGAGTACTATGCGACTTCTGGGCGCCGACATCGTACAGACGCCGTCTACGGCGGGTCCTACGGACGAAGACCACTTCATGCCGACCGCTGCCCGCCTGCTGAGCGAAGACCCCGCGCACAACATCAGCCTTGACCAGGTGATGGTGCACCAATGATAAAAACATACTTCTCAAATGGTCCAGCTATCACTAAGTAATAAGGCTCCAGAGCGCCGACATCATACAGACGCCGTCCATGGTAGGTCCTGCGGCAGACAAGACAAACTTGGCAGAAATCTTTTTCAATTTCAAAAATCAGCATGTATGAGTTGCCTCCAGCCAGTATAGATTGTTGAAATGTTTGTTGTATTTCACTATCCAAAGTACTATTATTAGATTCAAAACCAACAAACACTGACATCCAATATCTGCCATATACATTGACATACAATATATTCCAGGTTCCCGTTTAAGAGGGTTTACTCCGAAAGTTGGCAATTGAGACGGCCTTAGGGGGGGGGGGGGGGCGAAGCGGGCACCCGCCCGGGGCCTCGCGCTCGTAGGGGGCTCGCGCAGGCTTACGATAATCCAAGTTAAAAAAAAACTGTGCAAATGCTTTACTAAGCATTCTATTTATCTATTTAAAAATTTCGGCCCTTATAGTATTCATTCTGAAATCGTAAATAACGTAACATAAAATATAATTTATACAGTAAAGAGTGAATTATTACAACTTACAACAAATCGGCCAAGTACGTGTCGGGCCACGCGCAATGTGGGGTTCCGTAGTTGCCTAGTATTTAATGCACAACATTTTTACTTCGCCGAGTACTTTTTTATGTTGGTCGGCTATTACTCGTAAACTTGTACAGTCTACTTAGCAGTGAAAATTTTTCTGTTAATTTCGTGATCTAATTGTTTGTGCACTTTAGCTAAGGACATAGTGTACGTCCTTAGATAAAGTACACAAACAATTAGGGATGAAACGTGCTGATATTCTTTCGATGAAAACAATAAAATGAGAAGTTCCTGAAATATTCTTACAATTACAAAAACGCAAGATATCCGAGTATCATATCTGATTGTCGTATTGACCTTTAATCAGCGGGATTTAACCAAAGCGTAATTCATGCTATTTAAATAAAAAAGAATGCAAAAAAAAGTAAATTATAAAAAAGCGGCCTTTTTAACGTGGCACTGCAGCAAGCTTTCTGGGCACCGTGCCCCAAGGCAGCGATTTTTATTTTTTTTCTAGCTCTATTTTAACTATTTAATTTACCGACGTATTTTTTTCATCAAATGTAATATTTATTTATTTTATTTCACAAAATCTACAGCACTTATGATATATACATGTTACATATCTTATATGATTTCTTTATTGTTAAATATCCCGTCTGATAATCACATCACAATGATTTAAAACAAAAAAAGAACACGTTTTTTTTGTAATAATTCCTCGATTTACTCAAAATAAAGGTAAATAATGAAAAAAACTATGGGGTTTAGCTGGCGGTTTCCGCAAACCCATAATAATATTTTCACTTCTCATGCTCTTAAAATGTTACTTTAGTCTCTGCACATCGGGACTAAAGCTCTTTTTTAGTCTCTAGGGACTAAAGTAATTTTTTTTTAATTTACATTGGAAACCCGCCTAAACAGCCAACCACAGAGTTTGTGAAAGGAGGATTATCCCCATTTCCAGTGAACCTAGACAATTTCTAGGGCGTGAAAAAACGATTTATTTTCGTGAAACACGATTTAATGATTACGAATACCTATGAATCTTGTTTTACTTAAAGTGAATTCATTTAATAATGCATGACCCAATTAGTTTTAAAATACATATATTAATAGTTTTCAAGTTTGATTCTGTTGGCTAAATATCATTCAAAACGTCACGTGATAAAATACAGGTCAAGTGCGAGTTGGACTGGCGCACCGAGGGTTCCATACCTACAAACTTGATGATGCAAATTTATCAATACAAACTTATTATTTGCGGTTGGTGAAGTAGACACGGCTACTGCGCCAACCGCAAATGATAAGTTTGTATTAGTAAATTGGCTTTTTTTGCACCAAAATATATAATATTTACGGTTATCAGATTTATTCCTGTACGTGTGCTGTAAGACCTTGCTTCTGGACAAATTTCATGATTCTAGGTCATCGGGAAGTAGCCGGTTATCTACTTTGTTATAATAAATATCGTAATTTTGTATGGAACTTCGTTTTTTTTTTCTTCGCATTTGAAGTGAAAAGCAGAGTGTTTAACGCGTGACTAAACAACCATAATGACACTCGAACTATAGCCACCCTCGCTCTGCTCGGGTGGCTAAACATCTCGTGTCATAATGGCTTGTTTTAGTCCCTTGATAAACAATCTACTATTTCACCTCACTGGCTCGAAAGTGGTCGTTTTGCAGCTTGATATCCGAGCGCAAAAGTTGTTTTTAAGTGGAAAGTGTTTTTGAAATTCGAACGACGCATGACGCCACTGTCACAATAAAAAACAACGATACGTTCTGAAACGCAATTCGTCGTGAGAGTTTTATTAAAATAAAGGTTCAATTTACTTAATATCACCATTAATAAAATTATATTAATAATACACCGTTTCAGTTGTATTTCATTATTTCACTATGTTTTATCACAAAAATACTTAAATATGTGTATATTTTACATGTATTCAATGAATAATTGAATCTTGAAGTACGAGTAGGAGTGATTTGGAACGCAACCTCCGGAAAAAAAACATTAAAAAAAAAGTTTTCGATTGCTGGTTTTGTAATTTAGAATACCTATACGAAGTAATAAAGAAAATATAAGCGATTCTAGCGATGAAGATACGAATTTAACTCCTCCAGAGTTAGAACAAACTGTACGTGACGACGAACTAAGTCTTCTTCCCGAGAAATCGCGCGTGAGGTGAAAAATTTTGTGTTGCGCTCAGCAGCAAAGTCGTTTGCTGTCTCGTGCCTTGAAACCCTCGTTATAGTCAGGATTCTATATTTGAACCACTCGCTTCGCTCGTGGTTCAACCCTAGAATCCTTCGTTCACTCGGGTCTCAATCACGCACTCACAGCAAACAACAACTTTGCAGCCTTGCATAACAAATAACTATTTAAGGACAAAAAATGCTACCCCCCCCCCCCTCCCCCCGGCGTGTAAGGCCACCCAGACTAGGGCCTCGCAAAGATCTATTCGCCCGGGGCCTCGCAAGCGCAAAGGCCGCCTCTGTTGGCAATGTCGCAAATAGCTGTCAAATATTTTGCTGTTTTAATTAATTTCTGAATATTACTGAATGAAAACATGAATTATCGCTCTATGGTTGAATAAAACATTATAAAAATATAAGTATGGATTGCAATAGTTATCATAGGAACACGAAATTTTTAGTATTTTTTGTTTATGGAAGTAATATCTTTTGAAAACTTTCCATCGCATTTTCCATGCATTTGAATGTAATCTTATCATTTGAATGCCTAACCAACAAATATAAAACGAGACGCGTCATTCTGCCATAGAACGATATCTTCCTTTTTAATTAAGCAATATTGAGAAATTAATAAAAAAAGCGAAACATTTGACAACTCTATATGCGACGTTGCCAATTTTCGGGATAAACCCTCTCACAGACCGTGTTCTTCACAGTACAAGAATCCCGTGAACCCTCGCACGCACCTGGAGCACACGGCGCGCGAGATCGTCGACGCGCTCGGGCGCGTGGACATGGCCGTGCTGGGCGCCGGCACGGGCGGCACGCTGACCGGCGTCGCGCGGGCGCTGAAGCTGCGGTGCCCGGACTGTGTCATTGTCGCCGTAGATCCTAAAGGCTCCATGTTGTGGGGCAAGGAGCTCGTGCCTTTCTTTGTAAGTACGTATTGCTACATAAGATCGTACTCATCGCTCTAGGGCCCATGGATATGGCTCTTCTGGGCGCGGGCACGGGCGGCACGCTGACCTGCGTAGCTGCACAAGCTGCGGTGCCCGGCCTGTGCAGTGGTTGTTGCCGTCGATCCTAAAGGGTATATTCAATTTATCATAAATACATCAATCAGCAACTTAATCGTATTATGAAGTTATAGAAAAATAACACTACTTCAAATCCAATATAAAAGTCAAATTTATGAAACGAACTTTTATCCTTCTTTCTTTAGTAATCACGATAGTTTAGATATTTTTTAATCAATAAATAAAAATATTTAAAAATATAAAAAACGCCGCATAATTCAACAAAACGCCTACCATAAGAAGCGCAGCAAATGTGTGTTGTGATACTTGTGATTATACACTAAGGAACACATAGGTTTTTCGTCTAAAAGCTATTTATCATATAAGTTAGAAGGTAAAGCCCTAGATAAAATTCTGAAAAGTACTTGCAAAAAATTTGGCAACGTAGATTTTTTCCTCAGCGGAAATAAATGGTTACATATAGGAGGATTAAGGATTTCTTAAATGACATCCATAGTACAAATCATTACATATAAGACGATATAAAATACCAGAAACACTAATTGACTATATTTGTGTTCCATATTCGTAAACTTTGCAGATGACAACTTGTTACAATTATAGAAAAATGGTTACAAAAACACCTCGAATTTGCATTTTTGCCTCACTACTCGCCTTAAGTAAGTCATGGATTAGACATCAACGCGCTAGTGTGTCAAGCTCGCCCGTGACGTACTACATAATGTAATTTAGTTATTGAATCACGGATGTCATTTTCACGTACAATTAAAATAACTTCTTAAACACGTAATACTTTTCCTAAAATTTAAAATAGGATTAATTAAACAAATTAAAAGGCTGCAAAGTTGTTTTTTGGCGCCAGTGGTGCTCCTATTGAAAGACCATAAAGCATATGGTTCTAGGATTCGATCGTACCTGCCCTGCTGTTAGGTAAGTCTATTTGCTAGGTACTATTTAATTAAATATCTATCAAAAAAAATGAATTTCAAACAGTGACGGCCTCGTCACCCTGTGCCTACAAGGTCGATCTGCGTGACGAATCTTGGAGACCCATGCTCAGCCAGCAGTAGTCCTGATGATGATGGGTATAGACTGACGACACTAACCCTGCAGGTCGAAGGCATCGGCGGCGACTTCCACCCCGAGGTGCTGTACAAACACGACGTGGACAGCGTGCAGGCGCCGGACGACTGCGAGTCCTTCAACATGGCCAGAGAGATCATCAGGAAAGAAGGGCTGCTCTGCGGTGAGACACTAAATATACCTTTACTAATAGGTATAAGAGTTATAAATACCTATACGATGAATGGGGCCATGTCAATGTGAAAGTGTGTTTGTTTGTTTGTTTGTCCTTCCTTCACGTCGAAACGACTGGACGGATTTAAATGAAATTTGTTGTGGAGATAGTTTGGGACCATGGGAATAACTTTTTATCCCGGGAAAACGCAAATTTGCCGCGGGAACGCGATAACCGAATTCCACGCGGGCGAAGCCGCGGGCAGAAGCTAGTGACCTATAAAAGTATAAATTAACACATGATCTCCCTATTTAGCACATATTCTATTAGACTGTGATCCCAATTGGGTCCTTAAAATTTTAATTGGAGATCCATTTCCCCGAATACCTACCTTATTTATTATTAATGTAGAGTATGAGTATAAATGATATAATATCTTACCAGAAATTTAAGGAAATAGGAGATCTCGCTATTTACGAACTTATGAGCGACAATGTCGATAAAATTGGTGTAAGTAAATTTAGAGCAATTTCTGTCTGATTCGCAACTAGAATTTATCATGCCACTTGCATGTAATTGCCTGTCTTTTTCAAACAGGCGGCAGCAGCGGCGCGGTAACGTACGCCGCGGTGAAGGCGGCGAAAGAGTACAACCTCGGCCCCGGCAAGAAGGTCGTGGTCATCATGGCCGACGGCATCCGCAACTACATGACCAAGTTCGTCAGCGACCAGTGGATGGAGGCGCACCTATTCAAGGAACCGCCGTTGCACGACAAAATCGAGTAAGAAGCAAATGAACCAATAAATTAACCCATGCATTAAGGAACACGGGCGTGCGCCAGGCCAAGCTCCGGACCACTCCGGACACTTTTATAGGGAAGTGAATGGTTGAATGAATGAATGAATTGCGAAATACAGGTCTCAGTAATTACTGATCCTAAATATAGAGTTAATACGTCAGAATAACTAAAGTAGAACATCAAATGATCAACAGGCGAGGGAGGGGACTCGAATAAATAACTCATTCCACTTTAAGGGTCGCTCGCTTGATTCAAGCATAGCTGACGGACTCCTGGTCGTTAAATATGGCCGCCGAGCTGTCATTCCATACAGAAACGTCATTTTGTTCCATAGTAACATATTTAACATTAACTTTAACTTTAACGGACGATTCGAATCAACCTACACTTAGTCTATGTTAGTTAGCTTAGCATGATAAGGTTGTTCCAGCAAGGATGAAACCTGTCTTTACAATTATTAATCCTGTGACTAGGAAAACAGTAACTCCCCCAACTACATTTACTGCATCTTTCATTTAAATGGCTCTTTTTAGGTGGTGGAACCACCCGCTCTCAAGCCTGGACGTGGACACGGCCGTGCCGCACGTGAAGCTCACAGCGTCGTGCCGGGAGGCTGTGGCGGCGATGGGCTCCACGCACAGTGTTGCGCTCATCGTTGATGACAATTGGTACACTTCAATAATTGAATTCATTACGCAACATACAAACTCACACAACAGCCTATAAAAGTCCCACTGCCGGGCACAAGCCTTCTCTCATCATAAAGGACTTGGGCCATAGTCCCCACGCCGACCTAGCACTGATTGGAAACTTCACACACAGCCTTGAATTATTCGCAGATGCGTGCAGGTTTCACGATGTTTTCCTTCACCAAAAGCTCACTGTTGAATTCAAATGCGAGAAACCGAAACGGCAAAAATCATATTGTTTTGCGGTTTGATGAAATACCAGCGTTTGGCTCCCACCCCATGCCCCAAGGCCATACCTATCTACGTACCTATGCCAACCACGATTCTGCACAAATAGCAATGCACGTTTTTGTTTGTAATCTCTGTAAGCATTCCCTTGTGGCTCTTTCAGGCATTACAAAGGGGCGGTTTCGATCAATCAACTCCGTCATGCGGCCACCAACCCAAAGAAAGAGGGAAATCTCAACCTCAACAAACCAGTCAATAAACATCTCATCCACAAATGCTATAAAGTTATAGAAAATGTTGGGCATCCCACGGTCGGGCTCGTCTCTCGAATCTTGGATATTACAACGTTCGTGGTCAAAGTGGAACGAATACCCAATACCGATAATGGAAGTAAAGGTATTTACAAATCTTGCGCGTTTAAATACATATCCATACTAATATTATAAATGCGAAAGTAACTCTGTCTGTCTGTCTGTCTGTCTGTCTGTTACCTCTTCACGCTTCAACAGCGGGACCGATTTGGATGAAATTTGTCATGGAGATAGTTGGGGTCCCGGGAAAGGTCATAGGCTTCTTTTTATCCCGGCAAAACGCATAGTTCCCCGGGGACGCGATAACCGAATTCCACGCGGGCGAAGTCGCAGGCAGAAGCTATAGTAATAATATTATATAAATGCGAAAGTAACTCTGTCTGTCTGTCTGTCTGTCTGTTACCTCTTCACACTTTAACCGGTGGACCGATTTGGATGAAATCCGGTATGGAGATAGTTGGAGTCCCAGGAAAGGACATAGGCTACTTTTTATCCCGGAAAAACGCATAGTTTCCGCGGGAACGCGATAACCGAAGTCCACGCGGGCGAAGTCGCGGGCAGAAACTAGTATTTTATAAGAAAAAGTCTGCTTTCGAAACGAACTTGTTTCTTTCGTTCCAGATGTATACAAGCCAAAAGGAATCATCACACCAGAAATCGTGTTTCAATACATTCTCCGTCATCAAGATCATTAAGTGACTCATAAATCATGAGATAATATTACTGTGAATGAGAGCTATCTAAGTAGGTAGGTATTACCGCTGGCGACGTTATTATCAATAAAAAATACGTCACCTTAATCACAATTTTACAAGATATGATTTGGTGAATATTTGTTTTGTATAGTCAATATTGTTTCTTGAGTGGTTTTGTAACTTAAGGACTTAAATAAAGATGGATAACAAACATACATTTCGATTAATTGCCTTATCCCTAAATTAGCTTAAATATATATGTACCTACCAATGGCGCAGTGGTTCTTACTCGATGTTATTAATATGTAATGTATTCTTTTTGTGAACCTAAAATGTCAAGAGAGTAGGTACTTATTAAACCTGCTTTGCCCCAAGTTTTGACTTTTCGACCGACACAGTTTGGATCTCCATGAGATTTCATAAACGTTCTTACAGTGCAAACAATATGTAGGCACTCGTCTTGGCGTCATTTTACATGAAAATGTTTTGGTGGTTGTTAGGTATATTCACGTTTGCGGGTCATCCACACAGATCCAAGAATGATCCGTAGCATATGGATTCTCCAAGCTGTTTATTTATTCACAGTCATTATTCACTACTTCAGCCTATTTGCGTCACACTGCTGGGCACAGGCCTCCTCTCATCACGAGAGGGTTGGGCTATAGTCCCCACGCGGGCCCAGTGCGGATTGGAGACTCCACACACATCTTTGAATTACTTCGCAGATGAGTGCAGGTTTCCTCACGATGTTTTCCTTCACCGAAAAGCTCAGTGGTAAATTCAAATTAAATTTCGCACATAAGTAAACTTAGAAGTGCGAGCCGGAATCGAACCCCAGACCCTCTGCACGAGAGGCGGTAGGTCGAACCACTAGGCTACCAAGGCTTAGTCATTATTCACGGCGAGATGTAATAAATTATCGACATTTGACGGCTGTAAAGACCCAAGGAACCTAAACACGTTTTACTCGTCGAAATAGAAATGAAACAATAAATCGGTCCAATTGGTTAAGCTTGAAGAGATAACAAGATCTACAGACTAAGGTACTCTCTCATTTAAAATATATCTAACTTTTGTCCGCGACTTCCCCTGTAAGGAATTCAGTTTCCGCGTCCCCGCTTTAACTATGCGTTTTTCCGAGATAAAAAGTAGCCTATTTCCGTTTTTGGGACTCCAACTACCTCCATGCCAAATTTCATCTAAATAGGTCCAGCGATCCCGATTTCTATTCTGTTCTGCAAGCATCGAAACAGAATCGGTATGTCTACGCTCACCCTTAAGCGTGACGAGGTAGCTGACAGACAGACAGACAGACAGAGTTACTTTTTAGAGTTACGCATTTATAATATTAGTATGGATATGGATTAGGTTAGGGCTCATGAATTCAATATGCAAGTAGTAAAACGTACCACTCTACTATTCGTATTTAAATCGTGTACACATTTCAATCTGACAACAAGCAACACTCCACAATTCAAGCCTGAGCGGGGTGCAAGGACAATTTCTGGATTTGTATAAAATGCTGAGTAAGTACTTACCTATCCTATTATGCGACAGAGCGACCGGTTCTTAAAAAATAAAAATAAACACGAACTTGGCCTATGTATATATGAGCGAACTACTGCGTGACGTCAACTGGGCAACCCATACGTCACTTCCGTTCCTTCCAGTCAGTCAGCCAGCCAGTCAGACAGCACAGAGCCCAATCAGTTGATCAGTTCAAGTTCACTCAATCCACTCGCGTGCTCCAGCGTGTGTGTTTGTCAAAAAGTTAAAAAGTATTACGAAAATAATATTTTGATTTAATTAAATAACTTAAATTAAATTTATACAGTGTTCGTGTTAGTGATTTTCAAGTCATTGTACTCTTTCGTGTTACAGTCCTGATTAATTATAGCTCGGTGTTTCCGTATTTTTATCTCGTTGTGGCTATCAATTCACAGTTCATTACAATATTTGAAGATAATTTCTAATCCAGTAAACTAAAAATGTCTAACCACGTGGCATCTGAAAATGGCCAGACAAACGGCACTTCTAAATATTTTAACCTAAAGGATATGCCGCACATCGTCAAAGCATTGTAAGTATTCGGTAATTAAAAATAACAGGTTAATAACCACGCGCTGCTGTGAAACCAAAAATATTTATTGAGTGCTTAAAAATGGTTGGATAATCTTGAAGCTTTGTTTACTTTTTAGGGATAGAAATCAGAAGTTTCACCCTGACATTTTGCACGCTATTGGAAACACTCCTCTGGTGAAGCTAACCAGGATACCCAAGTCGGAAGGCATAAAATGCGACATGTGTAAGTAGATTATTTACTACACTTGAGTTTCCCCGCCCAAAGCGGAACTCCAATTTTGACTATTTCCAATAATTTTGACTCATGCTAATGTGTTTACATGTTTAAACTTTTAATAACTCTATTTTAGATGCAAAATGTGAGTTTCTTAACCCTGGAGGATCAGTAAAAGATCGTATCGCATATCGGATGGTGCAGGACGCTGAGGAGAGAGGTGTCTTGATCCCTGGAAAGTCTGTTATCATTGAGCCTACTTCAGGGAACACTGGGATTGGACTGGCCCTAGCGGCTGCTGTCAAAGGTAATTAAATATAACTTCCCTATAAGTAGGTACTTTAATAGTAACATACTGTAGATAAATAGTTTTTTTTTATTTTATTTGCTAGATTCAACAATCTTGACTGGCGCAGCTGTAGGTATAGGTAGGCAGTAATGACATTTTTAGTGAGCAATGATATACAAAAGCAAAACAGCATTGTTTTTCTTCCTTCCGATGTCATGAATAGTCCTGATTCTTAGAAAGAAAAATGTGTAATATCAATTTATTATTGAATATGTGCTTTGTATGATCCTATCATTCTATTATTGGTTTCTTTTTTGCTTACACATATGTTTGATTAAGTGAATCATACTGAATTATTAAGTGCCTAATAATTTTCAGGGTACAGATGTATTATAGTGCTGCCTGAAAAGATGTCGGATGAGAAGGTGAACACCCTGCTGGCCCTGGGTGCGGAGATCGTGAGGACTCCCACAGAAGCCCCCTCCTCATCCCCAGAAAGCAACATTGGAGTGGCTCAGCGGATGTCCAAGGAGATTCCTCATGCAGTTGTCTTAGATCAGGTAACAATTGGCTTACTTTTACTTTTTGCTGAACATCAAAAGTACTTAAAACATTCAATGAATAATTAAAATTGCCTTGAAACCATAAAATCTTAGAAAACATGATAATTCTAAATATTTTTGTGACCTTTTGTCAAACACCAAATATTAGAATGTTTTTGTTCATTATTAATTATTGTTTTTCTAACACAAAACTTATGTATTGTAATTTACGCGCTCATTTTTATATCTACATTTATTTATGGTTTTTTTTTATGGATCTAGTCAAATTAGTATCCACTTGAGTATCATTTCATGTATGATATTTATGATGTATAATGTAAAATTACAACAACAACAGCAACAACAATACTCTTTATTGAACACCATATACAAAACACAGGAAAATTTATATAAATATGCTAGTTTTATTATATTGTGTACGTAGAAAAACATGATAATAGTGGAAATCAATCTGTTTTCAAAACAAAGTGTTCAACTGGTACACTTTGTCAATAGATTTGATACAAAATGCAGCATATAAATAAGGTTATCTTTGTTATTACAAAGTATGAATTTAGCAGTACGCAGTCCTTAAAATGAGTCTCTCATCTCTATAAATAGTTGCAAAAACAGTAGTATGTAGAAACTACTAGACTTGCTTGACTGGTATTTCTGCATATCTATGGGTATTTCATCATTCTAAGTATTCGCTGGTTGTTGCTTGAACATGACAAGGCATTTTACTTACGATATTTTTTACTACTTCCATTGGTTCATAACCAAATTTTAGTTTACTTCTCAATCAGGTTTGAAGAAGGTGTACCTACCCAAATACGTTAATTATGCAACTAATGTATATATCACATGAAAAAAGTCTTAGGGAACAAAAGTCAGACTGAAATAGCTTGAGGAATTAAAAAAAAACAGATAATGATTAAGGATGACGCTAACTAAAACCGAGATCTACTCAAATGACGAACAAAGTCAAAGAAGTGAAATAAATATGGTAGTGTCGTAGAAAAGTTGCCTCTCACTAAAGGGTTAGATCCCCATCTCGTGGTTTTATTGTAGCTAAGTCGAAATATATTTTGATCAAACTTCGAATGAGTTCTTTTCTTTGGCAGTACAACAACCCGTGCAACCCGCTGGCTCACTACGACGGCACGGCGGAGGAGATACTGTGGGCCCTCGACGACGACGTGGACATGGTGGTGCTGGGGGCCGGCACGAGCGGGACCATCTCCGGCGTCGCGCACAAGGTCAAGGAGCGCTGCCCGGGCTGCGTCGTCGTCGGCGTCGACCCCTACGGCTCGCTGCTGGCGCAGCCCGAGGAGCTGAACAAATCTGACGTGGACATGTACGAGGTGAGCCAATGTCCTGATATAGAACATAACACAGCGGGACCATTTCTTGGTGCACAAATACAAGGTCTGGAGCTGTGTCATGCTCGGTGTCGACCCACGGCTCGCTGTAAGCGCAGCCCGAGGAGCTGAACAAATCTGATGTGGACATGTATTGTATGAGGTGATTAACATTTTAATAAAGAAAGAATATAACACCAGCGGAAACATAGGTATAGTGGTTCCCCTTGTTTACGCAGAATTCGATTTTGCGTAATCAGTATAGGCATAATAGTGTTTACGCCGAAACTAATCTCGCATAACGATTTTTCGTCGAATTCTATTATGCATAATCTATTTACGCCGAATACTATTCACGCATAATTTTCGAATTCCGAATATTATTTAGGCAGAAAATTACTTTCGCCGAAATTTGTTACGCCGAAAACTACTTTCGCATACCTTTATTTTCGCCGATTTAATTAAATGAGTATCCTGTATAACATCGATGATTATCTAAATAGGGAGAGGGGGGATTTTTACTAAATGATAATTTCGTTTACTTATATAACAAATAACCTAACCTATGCGAGTCTACTTTGCTCCAAACTTTGGTGTTACCGCACATCGTGAACTGCCGAACTCCTAATAAAGATAAGTATGTTGAACAAATTATATCATACAAAATTTTATACTTAGCTAAAATCGTTTATGACATACATTTTCGGAATTCCAGTTTTGGAACTAGCAATTTTATATGAACTTTGGCGCTGCCTACATTAAATGTTGTTTCGGACATAAATTCGGACAATATTTCGTCCTATCGAAATTCTGCTAAATTACTAGTATGCCAAACAATATTATGCATAATAAAATTCGGCCAAGACAACATTTTGCCAACACAATATTCGGGTAAACACCCATTCGGCCAATTAAGAATTATGCTTAATAAAAATTCGGCAAAGTCAAGATTCGGCGTAAATAAATTATGCGAAGCCTGTTATGCGTAAACAGTTTCGGACAAAAAGAATTATGCCAAATAGATGGCACCCAGGTATAGTTTCTAGGAAAAGGCAAAATTTCGATATGAATAACATATTTAACGAAATCTGCTGCTGCTGTACCGATTGTAGAAAACCATTGTCGTAACTTGTAATCGATCACCGCGCGAAATTATCAATAGGTCTATTTTAGTACAGGCCACAGGTGATTCATTGTTTGCCCGCATTGCAGACTAACAATAACACAAACAAATAACAGACCTGTTTACCTTTCGAAAATCTTCTTACGGTATCAATAGAATTAATTAAATCATTGTTTCCATGCCAGTATTGGCAAGTACTCAAGAGCAATAAAATCGGGTTACTTCTTCTCTTTAAATAATGGCTTCTGTCTATGTGAATGGGTTACTTTGTATAAAAAAAATCTATACAAAGTGACCCGATTGCATTGCTCTTGAGTGTAAATCTTATAGTTTAAATATGCTTTCTCCTTATATTTAATAATTTGTTTATACAAGTGATCTCAGAAATAACTCTAATGATCTGGAAGAAATAATTATAATAAACAGTCCCTTAGTCATTACTTATATTTACACAGTTGCAAATTAGAATTTAGACAGTTTAGACTGTTGTTGTTCACCAGTACAAAGTAATTACTGTAGTCTATTGTTGTATACAAATATACAACGGCAGTGCGCCAGACCAAGTTCCGGCATGACGCACGCACAGTGCGTATATTTACACGAAAAGTTTCAGCGTGTTTTCCCTACGTTATTTCTTTCGTTTTTTTTAATCTACGTTACGGTGTCTGTCTCTGATGTAATGCGTCATTTTAAAGTCTCCATGGTTATGAATTTTTCTTTTCGCGTTTGATTACTATTGTGTAACTTCAATCAATTGTGTCAAATGTTATGGTTTAGTTAGAAACTCTAACGTGTGTTTAGTTGCCACGTGTTTCCTTCAAACAAGCGGAACGCGATAAGAGTTGCGTACCGCCTCGAACTAGTAATACCTATTTACATTTTAGATAAACGTATTTTTCTGCGACCATGATGACCAGTGCGTCACTATTGCACCGAGTTCAGATGGCGCCGGAATCATGATAATTATCGACAGCTGTTTTTCATGACGAATCTAGTCTAGCTATCACAACTAATGGATAACACGGAGTGGAAATTGAATGAGGAGCAGTATGGCTTATTCTCGAGTTATTTTAAACTACCTACGTTTGATTTCGAGAGAATCAATTATCAATAAATATACCTATGATAAGAGCAGACACCACAGGTGGACTTCATTCGAATGATATAATAATCACTATGAAAACTGCAAACCAACTGCATCCCAACTGCACAGCCCTCATAAAAATTGCAGTTCGGTCACAGAATATTTAATAGTATTACATACAGAACGGCCATGGAATCACCCGCCTGAATCTAGCCGGCGCGCAACTCGCCCTTACCGTCATTTGTTTCAGCCGGAGATGGTGAGTTAATCATTGGCATATCTTTTTTTTTAGGTTGAAGGCATCGGCTACGACTTCCTGCCCCGGACGCTGGACCGGACGGTCATAGACAAATGGGTGAAGACCGACGACGAGCGCGGACTGTCCATGGCTCGGCGGCTCATCAAGGAAGAAGGGCTGCTTTGCGGTACGTACACAAGATTTATTTTATAGAAATGGAAGACCGACTAAATAACGCCATTCACCCGTAACATACGGCACTAGTTGTGGCCCGCGACTTCGTCTGCGTGGAAAATAAAAACGTCGATGACTTTTCTTTCCGATATCCGATTTTAATTAAATCATAGGATAGAATCATAGGATTTAGGTGGCCGCAGTGACTACTTACCATCAGGTGGGCCGTGCGCTCGTTTGCCTATACCATTGGTATGAAAAAAAAACATAGCTTATAAGTATTTCCGAATGATGCTCTATCTTTGAAAACTGCATTCAAATCGGCTCAGTGGTTTCGGAGACTAACTCTAACAAACAGATCTAACAGACAGAAAGAAACAGAAAAATTACCCTTTTATTATAGTAATAGATAACAGTAGCTACCTTTGACACAGTTGTCCGAAAGACGGTAGGTATATAAAGTTAAAGATATGAATACATACCGGTGACGGTGAACACTCTGTTGGTAAACATTTCCGATTGTGTAAATAGTCATGCTTAAGTTGTTTGCTTATTGTAGTTCAAATATTTACATATACTCGTATGATTTAACTGGAAAATTTTAATTATCTCAAAAAGTGAGCTTGCTGTTCATCTGGTTTACCTCAGCTCAGGTTAAAGGCCTAAATTGATAAGGACCAAAAATATTAACGGAATATTGGAATTTCTGGAAACGTGTACAATAATGATCTGTTTCTATTAAACAAGGAAGATTGTTCACAAAGTACGGACTTAACAATACAATAAAAATCATTTATTTCGGAATTGCAATCGATAGTGATACTAATGATAAATCAATTATTATTCCGAAAAAACTCAGTGCCCATGGGACCGGTATATCCGAAATATCCGAATTCGAAATGGACAAAGTCCGGGGCAGAAGCTAGCTAGTGCAGATAAATAACAGTAGGACCATGTAGGAGCACTAATCTAAAGAGATCGCTGTTTAGCGATAAGTCCGCCTGTTATTTACCTGTAAACTGTGTATTTATTCTTTTTCTTCTGTGTTTGTTTATGGTGTCCAATATGTTTAGAGTATTGTGTTGTATTCACAGACTTAGATATACTTATTTCAAGTTCTGTGATTGAATTATGTATTGTATTGCGAGTCTAAAGCGTGCGGGGCGCATTGCTCGTCGGACTAATGGCCGATGGGGCCAGAAAGTCCTCGAGTGACGTCCGCGAACCGGCCTCGCAATAAGATGGCGCGACGACCTTGTGAAATTCACGAGAAAGCGGTGGAAGCTAGTAGCACGGGACCGGTCTGAGTGACGAGCCTTGGGGGAGGTTTATATCCAGCAGTAGACGTCTTTCGGCTGAAATCATGATGATGATGTATTGTATTAATAATCTACAAGACCTGACTCACATCTTGCAGGCGGCAGCAGTGGGTCCGCGATGTGGGGCGCGCTGCAAGCGGCCAAGTCTCTGCGCGAGGGGCAAAAGTGCGTGGTGCTCCTGCCGGACAACATCCGCAACTACATGACCAAGTTCATCTCCGACCCCTGGATGGAGGCGCGGAAGTTCCAGCCCGTCGTCGCTAAACAGAATCTATGGTAATACTACTACCGACTACGACGCCCAAGTGTTTACTTTTTAATTATACTTGGTTGTACATTGACACTACCGTGCCGGGTGTCTAGATTAGGGAAATATAATTCCTTAAATTTAACTTCCTTGTGTGATAAATCAGATGATGCTCCAATAAACACATTAAAAAACGTTAATTATCATTATCAAGCTATTTGATGATTTCCCACTGTACTGATAACACGAGAGCAGCTTAAATCAACAATCATGACCTCATTAATTATACATAGATAACATTGAAACCGAAATCAAAATATTTATAGTATTCGGATTTAAATCTGTTGAGTCACCTTTGACCTCGTTTCGTCATGTATATCGTTGAGTTAACATATATGCAATCGATATCTTGCTTCGCATCTCATAAGGGAAGTTTATATAACTATGATGCACCAGGAATCAGGATCAAAGGTACCTATACTCCCACCGATCAATTTACGACATTGATTCGTGACATCACAACAATTCACATTATGTTTCGTGTCTTACGTATAAATTTAGTACAACCTGTCTATGCACGTACACGTATGGTTATAGAATTTGTTCTGTTGATCTTGAACTGTAAATCTTAATCAAGGGTTGATGAAGAATTAAAATTCCACCGATTGCCATGAGACATGAAATTTGGTATGGAAATAATTCAAGTCCCGGGGACCATAGGCTACTTTTGTCCCAGAAAACGCATAGTTCCCGCGGGTACGCGATAAACGAATTACACGCGGGTAGAAGCAAGTGTACGATGGGGTGGGTGAATACTATTCACCGAATAGTGCCATACCTGACTATAGATTTTTACTTATCATACTCGTATAGGTGGTGGGACACGCCGGTGCGCGAAGAGCTGGCGATGCCGGTGCAGAGTGTGGCGCTGCGCAGCTCGCCGGCGCAGGCGCTGGCGCTGCTGCGGAGCGCGCCGCTGCTGGCCGTGCGCGGCGACGACGGGTCAGTTCACTTGCACAGTCTTTACATTACTAACAGTCGAGTCAGTCGACCGACTGATGCATGGAAGTAAGTAGTAATTAATAACTGCAACTACCACTGACCAAAATTTGTGCCAGGTGCGCGGAAGGGAGGGCGTAAAAGGCTTGCATCTCTCTTGATACTCTCTGCATTATCTTACCTCACAGCGAGAGATAAAGACAAAGAAGCCTCGGATGAAATTATCGGCACGTTTTTGAATTGTGAACGAAAACGAACGTTGGGAACAATAAGCTCAATTTTTATTGTTTCGAAATGACACTACTCACTCCATATGTGCTTATTACCTCCATGGACTCATGAACTTGCGCGGGGCAACAAAGGTGGACGTGGGAAAGCGAGCGGCGGGGCCTCGAGCGCAATCGATAGTAGTTTGCGCTCCCTATTACAAGTGTTACTTATAGCAAAATTTTATACCTATCTATATCCACGTGCGTAATGGGGGTGTCGTTCACTTTGTTTGTATACAAACTTTTAGCATAATCTCATTTATCTACTAGTACCTGGGCGACCGAGCTTTGCTCGGGTGAAAATGGCTAAAAATGATGTTTCCCAGATATGAGAGCTAGATCGATTTGTCACCCCCGAAAACCCCCTATATACCAAATTTCATCGAAATCGTTAGCCGTTTTCGAGCACTTACAAATATATGTATATATAAATACTAGCTGACCCCGCGGAGTTCGTACCGCCTTTGACTTTTTTTGGGTATGAACTATAGCTTACGTCCTATTCTCAGACCTACTGAACATACACACCAAATTTCATAAGAATCGGTCCAGCCGTTTCGGAGGAGTTTGGTTACAAACACTGTGACACGAGAATTGTATATATTAGATTTATATATATACAAATATTGTTCGATTAATAGTATAGGATTAGAACTCATAATAAACATGTTGCATAAAAACAAAATGCATAATTTTGTTTGTCATGATAATTAAATAACATAATGCTGTATAATCATAAAAACATTCTTCATGACGATCATTAGGAATAATTTTACTTGTCATAATATACATACAGCATAATTATTAAAAGGTCATCGTTACTTCGTTAGGTACGACGACGAGCGAAGCGAAACTGAGGGTTTGGTAGAACTGTGAACTGTGTATGGTCTTCTTTTTAAGAATATGTAAAGAAAAACCTGAAATATGAAGAAGAAACCAAATTGTCTTTTTATACAATTATGCTGATTGTCTGTTATGCAAATACATTACTATGCAAGTTAATTATTATTACTTCCGAAATTATGCAATTTGTTTTTATGCAAAATGAAAATTCGCAAATAGTTTTTATCGAACTTTATTCGAAATCCTTTCTTTACGGGTCATTAAGATGAAAGATAACAATAATGTCACGAGTCATGACACTCAATGAATGTTCTTTAGCAACATGACAAAATTTTCTGGATTTATTTTTAAAGTTTTCATCTAATGATTTTACTCATTATCTGCTTAATAGCATATATTTATTTGATTCTAATTTTCTTAGAGCATTTATTACAATAATAAACAGAACTTGTATTGTGTATTAGAAAGAGCGTAACACAATGTCGGAGATATTTTCTATCGACGCGAACTTTTTGATGATGTCCTCGCACTTCGGACAGTTTTATTGTGAGCATTAGTTTGATTATTAATATTGTTGATCTACTTCAATCTTTAGTATGGTCGTCGCCGTCGTCAAAGATATGTTAACAATTTTGCACCCTATTCCATTGTATAAGCTCCAAGAGTGTAAAGTAAACTGTGTATCTCTCAAACTGACTTACATGGCAACTGTAGCCTAGAGAGTCTCATGGGAAGAAGTCTGTGCCCTTAGTAGTACATACTTTATAGGCTGTTGTCGTTGAGTTGGATAGAAAATCCAATTGAACTTTAATTATGCATGTTTATTACAGTTCCATAGCTGGTGTTTTCACGGCAGACAACGCAAGACGGAGGCTCGCCAACCTGTCGGGAGCAATATCAGAAAACCTAGAGAAATTCCTTGTAAAGAAGTTTTACAAAGTTGATCTCGCGGAGAGCCCGACGTTGGGTTTGGTTTCGCGGATGCTGGATATTGCACCCTACGTCTTGGTCATTAAGACAGGTAATTTCATTGGTATATTTTTAATAGTATTTATATCCTTTGTCCATCACCACCGCCAAATGTTAAGTTATGAAGGACTTTCCCTGTACAGTCGACGTCAAAGAGATATTTACACTTTTGGACTTTTGGGTGCAAAAGTGTAAACATCTCTTGGACGTTGACGGCATAGGAGGCATTTTAAATACTATAAAGATAAAACTTCTATTTTTCACAGATGCATCATCACACGAGCAAAATGTTGTTGGGGCAATAACATCAAACGAATTATTAACATATATCACTGCAGAAAACAAAACAAAATGTAAAAATGGTACTAATTAAGATAAAATTTTTATTGGTCTAATAAAAACGGATTTTCATTATATTGTCAATTTTCATAATAGATAAGCTATAAAAAATATTTGTTAAGAGAACAGAGAAGATGCTTCTTGAAAATGAGCTTCCTTAAATTATTATAGTTTTAAATAATGTAGGAAATCAATTTTTTTACAAAAATCTAGGTTACATGTTCACTTACAAGTATGTAAATGTGAAGTTTTATAGGTAAGTTAAGAACAATATTATTGTTATTAGTTGGGAAGCAAATGTGTTTGCTGAGCATTCCTTTTGCATTTAATTGTACAATTGTGTTTTGCATTGTTTACATTCTATAAATAATTAAATAAGTTGTAGGTATAATTTGTTTTTTATTTACCATAAGCTGTACGCACCAGCTTTAATAGGGTGAAATAAAGGAAAAAAATTAAGTGAAGATTTTTTTCTCTCATAAAAACCTTTTCCTATCTAACATGTTTTTCAATTTTAGAAAGCACACTGCAAAAAAACAATTTCTATATTTGAGAAGAAGGATTGTACTGACTGACGATTGACTAAAATATACTTGTTAATGTGAGCAATAAACTCCAAATAATTCTGAAACATTTATTATGCATCATGCAGCAGTAACAGATGATGTACAAATTAAGGAGAAGGAGGAGGTTGGTTTTTAGCATTGGCTGCAAGAATTGCCCCCGGGGCAGGGTATGGTCTCATTTGGTACAATGAGCCTGACGCAGTTGTATCGACACCTGTCTTTGTGTGACTGTCGAGTCCAGCGCTCCAGTTGCCTCTAGCTATATCAGAGTATGCAGCAGGGTCCATTGGATCTAAATCATTATCCTTAACTCTAGACCTTCCCTTGTCTCTATGGTGAACCATGGGTTTATCTTTATCGCGTTTTTCACGACGCTTCTCTTTATTTGGCTGCTGAGGCACCTCTTGGTCGGAAGCTTCACTACTGTCATCACTTTCATCACCCTCTTTTAGTAAGCGTTCTTCTCGTAAGTGTGCTGCACTTTCGGTCAGAGTCGCTCGTGGGTGTGACGGAGGCAACCACGAGACCATGTTATTATGCACATTCCAGAAGTAATGCTGCCCGCAACCGGGGTCGTATATTTCCTCCCAGCCTGAAGGAAGGGGCCACAGCTCCAAAACTCGTCGCTTATTTTCTAAATAGACTTCATCCGGAACTACTTTTCCCTGCTTCCAAGTTTTTACACAGAATATAGAGCATTCATGATAAACGTTATTTTTATTAGGACAGCCTTTATGTCCTTTAATGGGATCAACATTTACACCTTCTATACCTTCCCAGAAGTGTTCTTTATTACTTTGCTCCTCCGGTTTATTATCATAATTCTCTGCGATTATTTCTTCATTAGCTTGAGGGACAGTATTTTCACGAGTAGTTTCTGTATCAACATTCGAAGGTGGCTTGAGGATACCTCTTTTTGCCAAACGAGCAGCTAACAGAGGCGGTAAGGGCATTGTTTCCGGAATACTCAAATTTGTTGATCTAGCGACTGCGAAAAATTAGTTTAACTGTATAAATTTTCAATAACAGGTACGTAGTAACTTTGACATACACTGACGCACAGACTACTAAGACACTGACATTTAGTTTGGTTTGACATTTTTGTCTTCTGACCACAGATCAGATATAGCTGCCACCACAGATTACGTTTGGCAAGGCAAAACACACGGTCACATTTTTGGACCATCTCATTGGGTGATTCATTGATTCAAACTGTCCGTTAACTAAGCAGCGTTCTTTCAATATTTTACATGGGATAAAATGACGTTTCTATATGGTATGACTTATGGCGGATTTAAGAGGGCTAAAGGAGCGCAATCTTTATAGTTCCAAAAGTGGATACCAAATCGGGTAGGTTGGGGGCGTTGCGGTCACCACTCGTCAAGCCTAGGCGGATGGTCTGCAGTAGCGCCTTTAGATGACGCTGCTGAGGCGAAAACGGTTGTGAGGAGAGTGTGTTTTGTTTTGTTGCTTATCAAATCCGCTGGACACGTTTTCAACTGTTTCGCCATATAAAATTGCGCTCCTTACCAAGATATTCCACACTCCATAGTACGACTGCTCGGCGGCCATATTTAACAGCCATGAGTTCTGTGTTTGAATCAACCTACTGTAATTCTAATAAGTATATTTCAAGTTCAATAATTTATTCCACTTGTTGGCCACATACGGGCATTTTCAAGCTCTGAAGGCATCATTATGCCCCCACATTGCTCATTTACGTCGAATCCGGGAATTAATCTTATCACAGCTACTTACAATAACTTACCCCATAACAGGGTAGGGTAGTGAGCGAGTGAAGGTGTCGTCTTCTTGCCCAGCATTATCGTTTTTCTTCAAGGCGACTCTGTACATAAATGCATGCCAATGCAAGCATAATTTCCATTCCACTAAAGCTTGACCAGGAATTGACCAGATCTGTTAATAAGAGCGCTAATTCTGCGTTTCATATAATGAATTGAATTAATTTCATATAATGAACACTGAATTGCTGTCACCATAGGCGAACGAGTGCGTCTGTGTGTGCGAGTTCACGATATGAACCGACTTATTTTAGATGTATAATTTAATACGGACTCGTAAAACAAAACTGCCAACACAATAGCATTGGGCTATGCTTCTTTTTATTTTAGTTAATTGTTGCCAGCTGAATGTTTTAAGCCGATATGGCGAAGTCTGCTGAATTCCTGGTCAAGCTTTAATTATGAAGTAACGTACTGTTGGCCACGTGTTAGCTATAGAGCCGTAGCAGGCCAGTGGTATGATCTACCACCACCATGCCACCACCAATAATCAAATGCGGCTCCATCCCTGAGCATCCGTGTGAAATTTAATTTAAAATTCAATACCAGTTTTTCGGTGAGGGAAAATACCATGAGAAAACCTGCACGCATCTGCGAAATTATTCAGGTTATGTATGTGAAGGCCCCAATCCGTATGGAGACTATATCACTCCTGACAGCATGTGAGTATGCAAAATTGACGCTGATCGGCTCGGTCCATTAGTTCAGGATCTAACCGTTAAAAACTCCCTATCGCATTCATAAAAAAATAATAGGAAATTCTTCATTTTTATTGATATAAAGCCATAAATTGAAGAATTAAGAATTTTACCCAAAGGGTGTAGCTTCTTCTTTTTTAATGTCCATGGTTCTTATAGGCAAACGAGCGCACAGCACACCTGGTGTGATGGTAAGTGGTCACTGCGGCCCATGGACACGGAAATCCCTATGATCTCTCCCATTAAGAAACAAACCATAAGATCTCGAACGCGTTACCTACCCTGAGGCCTCTATCGTTCACATGCGTCGTATGCAGTATCATTTACTGCATACAGATGATTTTGTTGGACTTTTACACAGTCATGACATCATCATCATCATCATCATCATCATCATCATCATCATCATCATCACCACCACCACCACCACCACCACCACCACCACCACCACCACCACCACCACCACCATCATCATCATCATCATTTCAGCCGAAAGATAACCACTGCTGGACATAGGCCACCCCCAAGGCTCGTCATTCAGACTGGTCCTGTGCTACTCGCTTCCACCGGTTTCCTGCGACCTTGACACGACGAAATGAAATTCCGGAAAACAAAAGACTCAGTTTTCTAACTGCGCTCTTGTATTACTAGTCTCCCCAATCAGGAGTAAGAATAAAATAAAGGTAGCTATCGATATTTATTAAGTACAGTAAGTTACTTAAATATTACTAACATTTTATTTGCATGTGTGCCAATTCGCATTATCGATATCTTCGATAGATAGGCAGTTTATCACGTCTTATCCCATATCAAGAAATACACCAGCACGTTTTTGAATTCTGAAAAACGAAATCAATTATTAATTGTACTCGAACCGCCGTCAACAACAACATCAAGTAGTTTTTACTTGGATTATAACAATCTGAAAATAATCCTGATAATAGTTATATGTCATACTTATGTACTTGTAAAGTACTATTTTGCATACTAGTTGGCCCGGTGAACTTCGTATCAACACGGATTCCCATATAAAGTCATTTTCCCGTTTTTACTTTCTTTCTAAACCTCTTATTCACAGGGAATTAACACAAAAAAGAATCAGCCAAATCGGCCCAGCAGTTCTCGAGCCTTAGCCAGACTAGCACACGGAAATTCATTTTTACATATAAGATTATAAAAACGGATCCGATTTAAAAAATCTTTAACCAGTAGAAAGTTCCATTATTTCCAAGTGACATGGGCTGCATTTTACTTGAATTTTCCCGCGGGATACGGCTATCTTCTCATAAGTTGATGCTAATGAGCATACTCGTGGCAGAGCAGAGGACGTCTTCCGGTTAAAATGTTGATGATGAAGTTAATTTTTTCCTTCCCAGCTGGTTCCTCTCAGCCCTGACTCCTGACTCGCATTTGAATAAGACATTCAAGGGCTTCAATGGGCAGACAGACATACGGAATTACCATGTGAAACTGGGGCCCCATTCAGGACGCGAACGTATTCTACAGGGAACGTCAAAACGCCACGGCGCTCAAATTGAACTTTAAATCTACGAGATACTTAAAAGTTCAGTTTCAAAGCCATGACGTTTAACGTTCACTAAAGAATCCCAAGGTAATCTGTTAAACGTCCTGAATTAGGCCTCTGGTTGAAATAAAGCAATAGGTACTTTTACGTAACGGCAACCGCAAGTATTTTGATGAGTGTCGAATTAAAAATATTTTCAAGTTTCAGATATCATATTAACGTTGTTGCTGGTGAAAATTCAAGATTCACTCATCTAATTACATATCTAGATTTAGCAGATATAATCAGAAGACGCTTTTCACTAAGATGAAAATAGCGATGTTAAAAGGCTAAGATTCTAACAACCACAGCTAACAGCCTTTAAATCCTAAAAGCGAAACCACCTAAGTTTTGCTCTAACTGCTGAAAATTTTCAGAGTAAGAGACTGACGTCAAGATTACTATATACTTTAACTAAGTAGAATTTAAACAATTCCCGAAAAATTAGGCATCTCAAGACTTGAACTATTCATATGAATAAAATATTAGCTAACTACTTGTGACTATCACACGATGCGTACGAAAGCTGTCTCGAACTACCAAGGCACTTACATCTAAGCTGTTCATGCGATAGCCTTGTTTTGTTAGGACGGAAATATTTATCACCTGATAATAGATGTCTTCACTCACCACGGACGACTGATGATTCGCTCCGTTTGACTTGAGTCTGAACCACCATATCGTGGAATTCTCCAGTATGAATCAACCTAGGTTTCTCATTGCTTTCGGTGTCTGGTGAAGAAGTGGTTTTTTCAATACTCGGAAAAGGTGTCACGACATCCATTTCATCCGAACTCAAGTTAGCTGACTCCTGACTTTTAATGTCTACGTCAGAATTATGTTCTGGACTCGATGGAACTTCTTTTGGATTGTAAATTTCAGCATCGACAACTGTTTCTGCCGTGGAGCTGATTGTGAGCGTCGTGTCGCAACTCTCAGCGTCTTCTTGACGCTGGTCAGTAGCATTTGGAGGAATTGCGATATTTTCGGATTCCAGCTTCGAATCGATATTATTTTCATTTTCTTTCACCGAATCCACTTCTTCACTTAATTTCCCGCTGTTGTTACTAGGAGGCGAAACGGACTGTATAGCGTCTTCTCGTTTCAATTGTTTACGCGGTTCACTTTTGTCATAGCCGAGTGGATGTAAATTGACAGACGATGGGGGGCTGTTATCGAGGGGCAAGTCGATTGAGGTTAAGATGCTTTCGTCTCTGCTCATGAATTGTCCTCTCTCGGGGACGATATGGATGTTTAGGATGGTCTTTTTGGGTTCATTTCCTTCTCCGTCTAGTGATACAGTGGACGGCCCCTCGGAGTTTACGAGGGAACTGTTAGAGGTAGTTTTGTAAGAGGCGAGTCTGTTTCTGACTAGGAAACCTCTGACATGCGCCTGGATGGTGGTAGCGGCGCTTGACAAAGTAGATGAGTCGTCGGTCGACAGTGAGAGAGACTTCTCCTCATTCACAGTCTGCAGGACGGTGTCCATCCTACTGATCCCTAGTGCCCTTCGTTCTTTACTTAGATTTGCATTCGATATAAATTCCGTCTCACCCTGAAAGTAACGAAACTTTACAATATGGATTAAAAGAAAACTGTTATAGATTTTTTTTTGTAGCCCTTACCTTCCTGTCTATATCTTCATCCAGAGAGTTTTCATTCACAACATCGTCCATAGTTGATGTTCTGCTTTTACTGAAAAGAAAAGTTCGAAAGACTTTCTGTATCGTAACGGCCGCAGTCTCCAAGTCCATTCCTGTACTTGCTGAATTGGGCTCAATAGTTGCATCTCTTTCTCCTGTCGGATTGTTTTCAAGTGTTGATTTTTCAGAAACCACTTTTGATGCTTCCGAGGCCAATCCTGAAGATAATTGGCGTTCATGCTCAAGAAATTCGCGGACCGTATCAATTACATTCCCCTCTACAACAGACAATTCGTTCTTATCCTGACCATTTTCAAAATTAGTGGCGCTTTTTAAGCGCTCTAACTTTTCAATAGTATCAGCAACTGTTGCGTTTTCAATTTTCTTCATGACGGTACCTTCTACTACAGGCAATTCATTTTTATTCTGGTCATTATCAAAACTAGCAGCACTTTTTAAAGCCTCTAAATTTTCACTAGTCTCAGCTACTGTTGCGTTTTCAACTTCCTTCGCGGTATTCCCTTCTACTAAAGGCAATCCATGATTATTTTGACTATTTTCAAAACTAGCAGCTCTTTTTAAATGCTCTACATTTTCAACGGTCTCAGCAACTGTTGCATTTTCAATTTTATTCGTTACGTTCCTCTCTACTACATGCAGTTCATTCTTATTCTGGCCACTTTCAAAACTAGCAGTGCTTTTTAAATGCTCTATGGTTTCAACAGTCTTAGTAACTGTTCCGTTTCCATCTTCCTTCATTACATTCCCCTCCTCTACAGGCAATTCTTTCGTATTCTGATTATATTCAAAACCAGCAGCTCTTTTTAAATTCTCTAAATTTTCAGTGGTCTCAGCAACTGTTGCATTTTCAACTTTCTGCATGACATTCCCATCCACTACATGCAATGCTTTCTCATTCTGATCATTTTCAAAATCAGCAGCTCTTTTTAAATTCTCTAAATTTTCAGTGGTCTCAGCAACCGTTTCGTTTTCAACTTTCTGCATAACATTCCCAACCACTACAGGCAATTCTTTCTTATTCTGATCATTTTCTAAACCAGCAGCTATTTTTAAATCCTCTAAATTTACAGTGGTCTCAGCAACTGTTCCGTTTTCGACTTTCTTAATATTCAGGACTTCATTTTCTTTTACGTCTTGACACGATGTGTCATTATTAGTGAACGTTTCAGAATTTCCGATTTTTAAAGTTGAATTCACCTCCACAGTCCTATTCTTTAGCCGTGTTCCATCTTGTGATTCAACACCTATATCCTTTAAGATTACTTTATTATTATTACTGCCTTCAGTATAGTTTATTTCAGAGTTCACATAAGTCGTATTTTGACCTGTCAATTGAACTTCATTCACATTTTTTTCTTTTTCTACATCATGGTCATCTTTTTTGGTTAAATCGTCGTCGATTTGAGTTGGTTTTGGAGATGTAATAGATTCAGTATCAACAGTTTGATGTACTGTTTGAATAGAATTTTCTTCATTAGGGTTCTTTACGATTTCTATACATTGAATCACCGAAGAAAGTATTTTCTCGCTGTCTTTGGCGGTATCAATCTCTGGTTCGTTGTGTTTTTTTAATACCTCACTCGCTTTCGATGCAACATGTTGAATAGGTATCTCCAGTAATATATTTTCTGTATTTTTAGTGAATTTATCATCATTTGAACTGTCCGACGCAACATGTTCCATTTCAGATAGTTGTTTAGACTGAACCATAGTAGTTTCTGTTATTTTATCAGTAGAGTTTTCGATTGGACATGTCTCTGATGAGATAAGTTCAACGTCGTTCTCACTTTCATTAACTTCTGTTAAATCATCACGGTGAAGTGTTTCTGATGTAATCGATACAGTCTCCGAATTTACATTCTTCACATCTGTTTCAATTTCTTTTGTCAATTTTTCTACATGCAACTTGTCAGACTTTATTGGAGAATCCTCTTTGACATCACTGCAGCTTTCTTTTGTATCTTTTATTACTACTTCTTTTTCCTTATTCTCTTCGGTCTCTGTACTAATTTGTACAGATTCATGTTTATCAATGAGTGGTTCGTGACTAGTATTAGCTGTCGCTACAGTTACATTAGTTTCATTAAACGTCTCTACTTCAAGAACCTTCGAATTTTCTCCATTATGAACCAATTGCTTTGGTATATCCATATCTTCAGGTGCAATTGCTGCTTCAGGTGCGGTAGCTGTAGCGACCAGGACACTTTGCTTTTGAGATTCATTGGATGAACTGTCTTTATTAGTTTTTTCAGCGGCTGGTCTTGATATTGATATATCATCACGTTGCAGCAGTCTATCGTGAATTCTTTGTCTCACTTTTTCTTGAGCTCGCTTAATTTTTTCTTCCAAAGACATTTTTCGTATTTTAGGAGCTGAAAATATTTATGAACAATCATAAGTAAATTATAAAAGAAATAAAATTATAATGTTTATGTTAAACGGTTTTATTTTATTATATAACAGATCATGTACTAAAATGTAGTAAATAATTATATTATAAGTTACAAGTCAACTGGATATCTTGTTTTTCATAACATTCACAGGGGCCTTGGATTCAAATTCGTAAATAGGGGTATTGGATATGCCTTATAATCATATATTAATGAGGTACATACTTGGGGAAATTGATCTCCTATTTGTATTTTACCGACTATATTGGGATAATATTCTATTAGAATCGGCGCTAAATAGGAGATTATGTATTAATTTTGGTTAAATTTAGGGACATGGGAAATCCCATTTACTTATTTAAAAAGTCGAATGAGGCCCCAGTACGACACCTCTACAGCAGTAGCAGCTATAAGCACGTGTTTTTTTTTTTGCCTGATCTATATTTATAATTTTTCCGATCGGCGAGTTATTAGCACAGATTTCCAATTGGAATCGAACTGAGGATCGTAACGTATGCCTCCCACCAGCCGTGTTGAGCTCTCGATCACAGCGCTTGACGCATTACTTGTTGAAATTAAGACACAGAAGTGGCACATACATGATATTGATGGGATAAGTCACTCCGTAAAAATAGTACTTCAGTTTAGCATTATTGCCACTTGATTTGACGATTACAAGTAGCCTTTTTCCTTACGAAATTGAACCTTTAATATTTGCACCATTTAGCAATTGATCGTCGCCCCTAAGGTCGAAAAATAAAGTTCAATATAGTAAAAAAGGCCATTTATAAAAAAACAGATATCGTGAAAATCACAATTATGTGGCAATCGCAATTATTCCGCAGGACAAAACAATAAATTTCTATATACAAATATGATACACGGTAAACAAAACCGGTTAAAATGTGATATTAACTACAATAAAAAAAATACTACTTACGATTACCATCTCTGATATCTATCAACCTTTGCATATGTCCGGCACAAAATTCATACAAATCGATGGGATTATTCTTGAGGACATCTTTCGTGAGACCTTCCATTACCTCGATAAGCCCCGCGGGCATTTTTGGTGTAGGCGTAGGCCTCGTGTAGGCACGAGAGCCAGTGAGTCTCATCGTGATCTATAAAGCACAAAATAAGCTTAGCTCATGGAAGAACCATCAGTGCAATTATAGATATAAGTGAATTTGAAACTTACGGAATGTTGTGAGAACCCAGTGGTTTTGTCGGGATTCGAGGGGAGAATAAAGGACGGGATTCAGTGGCCTAGGGACTCAGTGTTTGGCGGCGGTAGCCATGGCGATGCGCCCGCGCGAACTTGACCGTGCGGCTATCGACCGGCCTCGCGGGCCAACGCACACTGTTTACCTGTCGCTAGGGCCAAAGTTCGAGGCTAGAATGCTATAAAAAGACATCGATTTCTATAACCAGTTTCATATTTCACATTTAGAAATGTATAAAGTCTTGCTTGAATACAATTTCGTAAGAGGCGTTTTTAAAACATGAAAGTGCGTTCCACATACTTAATGGCATTTACTGACATAACAATAAATCCCGCTCTGTAACTATCATATCGGGCTGTATTACTTTATGCTAATGTACAATTACTAAGGCGTAAGCTCTACATATTACTTATATGATTAACACGTTAGAAAAAAGAAACGAAATGAAAGTGAGGCCTCAAATTAGAAATGAAAAACCGGGCAATGTGAAAATTTGTTGTGTATTTCCGATGCATCGAGCGCAACCGAGTATGGGCACTAGGCAGGGACGTCGGGCGCGGCGGCGGCGCACCGCCGCGCTTACGTTATGCTTAAACAAGTCAACGACAATATACATGTGAATCAACTTTTTTATTTTCATACTGTGTTCTATAATAGTAATTTATATATAAGTATCATATATAATTTTTGCAATGTTAATACATTTTACATAACAAACATCTCCATAGTGTACATACATACATACGACGGAGCGCCCGCGGCGGCGGCGCTTCAGTGATGATACAAAAAAAAATTAAGGCTACAGTAATATCATACAAATTAATGACTATTCCCTTAAAAATTATTATATCTACTTTTATCATTGTTCTACTCCAATATGATCAAATGAACGTTTAAATTTGAACGAGCTGTACGCATGATACATGAATGGCCCGACCGACTGTCCACAGCGCCACACTCCCGCAGCTAGGTATAAAAATCACACTGCTATCAATTTAAAATAAATAAATGCCTATTTACACTATGTAACTATACAAAATGATAGTCGACGAAATTACATTTTTGAATCGAGCATCTAATCTGAAACGCAAAGTTCATACGACGACTACCGGAGGGCGCCGCGCTCGCCCCGGCGCCCTTGCGCTAAACATTATTACAATTTCAAATCTCATAGTCATTTTGTACAATCATATTCAGCCGAAAGCTGGGTGCCCGAACGATACAATTATTTTACTCACCGGTGATACGAAACGGGGTACAATCGATCATGTATCAATAATACATACAACTTTAACTTATTTAAACAATTTAACAATATTAAAAACCCTAATGTAAACTAGTCTCCTAAGCGAACGTATATAAAATACTAGTACGACGACGGGGCGTTCGCGAGGCTCGCGGCCGGCCGCGGCGGGGGCCTCGGGACGCGGACGATACCGGAGGTTACGAAAAATGAATAACGTTGTTAACAAAAATGTAATCCAATAGAAAATATGAATAGATAAGTGAAAATAAAATCGATCGCATTAGTCTAGTGGCGGCGCGGGCGGCATCACTTGGGCGCGAGCGCGGGCGCGCGCGCCTGGCCCAGCTCCAGCTCGCCCAGCCGCTTCCACAGCTCGTCGCGCTCCTTCTCGCGCTTCTTCTCTCTGCGCACACACGCATAACGCGAAATAAGTCGACTGCCACTGCGCCCGGGACTTGTGCCAGGGGCGCGGGGGTGAGGGGCGGAAAAGGCTCGTTTCTCTCTTTATGTAAACTTCATAACGAGAGACAAATACAAAAGTAGCCTTGGGTGATATTTTTGAGAAGGGTACGTTTATTAACTGGGAAAAAGACCTTCGTATTTTTAGTAGTGTGGGTGTCACCTTTACGTCATTCGCACTGCTGTGTGTTGCAAGTGGTCTATTTAAATAATCCCCGATCCCCATGTATCCTGTGACTGTCATTAAATTATTACGTTCATTGGTTTTTAACTTGTTCCATTTTGTGTGCTTAAACAAGTAAATGAATAGTAGATTGTACAACAAGAGCATGGGAAAAAGACCTTCGTATTTTTAGTAGTGTGGGTGTCACCTTTACGTCATTCGCACTGCTGTGTGTTGCAAGTGGTCTATTTAAATAATCCCCGATCCCCATGTATCCTGTGACTGTCATTAAATTATTACGTTCATTGGTTTTTAACTTCCATTTTGTGTGCTTAAACAAGTAAATGAATAGTAGATTGTACAACAAGAGCATAAAACAAGCCATTTTACCCGAGATTTACAGATATACACCCGAGCCGAGAGGCGAGGGTGTATAGTAAGTCAAGGGGAAAATGGGTTTCATGCTCGTCACTTCGTATGCTTTTCACATCGACTGCGAGGAAATTAAATATTAATAAAAAGAACACATTCCGCAAATGTCTTGGATTTTGCGGCAATATATTTTCAACTAAGTTTTTAGCGTTTCTCTCCATCGTAGTATTATTCGGTGAAAGCACTATTTCATCATCACTACTCGATGATGACATCTTTGAAATTAGAATTAACGAAATTGAAAGAAATTAAAATAAAAAAACCTCAACGCACCAATTTTTACCAATTCAGGACAAAGAATGAATTTCCGCCATTTCATTTTTATTTTTTAATTTTCAGCAATGTGACGTTTGACTTAAGTCACGCCCCGTGTAATGTCATGGTTATGTTTTTTTTTGTTCGATTTTCAGGAATACACACACCTTTTCGTCGTAAAATTTTTAATTATTAATTTGATAATCCATACTAATATTTTAAAATAGAGAATATAAAGAATAAATCACAAGAAAAAGCATGTTTCATGTATAAGATTATATGAAGCTTAAAAGTGTATGTGGCTGTATGCCCTCATCTTCTTAGTCTTAGACGAAGATTTTACTTTATGCTCTAGAGCCTAAAATTCAATTTTATGCAGCCTTCTGTCAGCCTAAAGTACAACTTTACGAGCAAGAGAAGTGAAAAATTTGAAAATGTGAAAAGGCAGCAAATATTTCCTTCGTTTTTGTTTTATTGCAATTAATTGGCAACTCGACTTTGACGTAAGGGTGACACGTCACCCGGATCAGCAGACCTTGTTTTCTTAGACCATGGGACTAGCAGCTTAGTATGGCGGCGTAGATTTTTTAAATTACGTTTCTGCATGGAATGACAGCTGGGCGGCAATATTAAAACGTTTCCGAGTACGTCAACATGCTTATTTGCAACCCAGCATGACTCAGTTCCAATCAGGTGGTAGCACAACATAACTTAGAAGGCGCGCGGATTGAGCAATTGCGTCAATGGCTCAAGGCAGGCAGGGGTCGGCAACCTTTTAGGACTGCGTCGACCCCTGGCTTGAGTGCTTTGCCGCACCCCTTCTAAGTTGCGTCGTTTTACACAGGGTACAGGTTTACTTACACAAGTAAGTAAGTAGTGCGTGGATTAGGCAATAATAGACTCTGCGTCAACGGCTTAAGTCACAGCTCACTGGAGCCACCCGGCACCCGACCGCACCGCCTCGCCTCGGATTTGTATGGGGATCGGAGTTGATGTAGTAAGCGCATGCCCATACAAATTCATATAAAGAATACTAAACCGCTCGGGGCGAAGCAGCGCCGGAATAGTAAGTTGCCGGATAAGGTGGCTCTAGTGAGATGTGACGCGCCTTCTAAGTTGAGCCTTATTATTGTTATACAATACAGGGTACTTACTTCTGCCGTTCCGCTTTATAGCTGGCGGTGAGCTCGTCGAAGAGCTTCGAGTTCATCTCCATGAAGGTCTTGAGCACGTTGTAGACGAGCGCCACGATGGTCTGGTTCCAGTGCTCCTTGCTCATGCGGTACAGCGACGGGAACATGATCGGCATGATCACGTGGTTGTTCTCCTCCATCAGCGACATTATGTACTCGTTGTTCCAGAAGTACAACGCCCGCTCTGCCACCTGCGCACAAGGACTTAACATATTGTATCGATTCTACAAAATAATACCAACGCATGGAATAAACTTTTGCTAGTGACGTATTGATGACAGGTTTGGCTCACTGTTCCGACTGTCGCGGATTCGAATCCCGCTCGGGGCAAACTTTGTGTGATGAGCACAAATGTTTGTACTCGAGTCATGGATGTATAGTATTTAAATATGTATGTATTTATCTATATAAGTATTTATATCGTTGTCTAGCACCCATAGTACAAGCTTTTCTTAGTTTGGGGCCAGGTCAATTTTTGTGAAATGCTCCAAGATATTTATTTATTTAGTGATAGGGCCTGGTGTTAGGTCCGTCTGGGGGGCTTTCCCCACTAACCTGCCACCAGGTGCTGCACAGAGGCATTCCATCTTAAGCCTCAGGGTAGGCAACGCATTCGAGATCTAATGGTTTCTTAATGGGGGATCATAGGATTTCTGTGTCGATGGGCCGCAGTGACCACTTACCAGCAGGTGGGCTGTGCGCTCGTTTGCCTATACCATTGATATAAAAAAAAAACTACCCGCCAACACAGTGAACTCTACAAGTGTTGACCAGTTCAAGCAGGGGGTTTGCCGCTCAGTCGTGTAGGACAAGAGTAGAGTAGAAAAGGTGGAGCTATGTCATCATCATCACATGTGTTTATCATCATATTATTATCAAAGTTCACATACCTGAAAGTGTGGACTGGATACGCATTTAGCTATCTGTCTGAAGAGGGGCTCTTGTATTTTCGCAAATTGCGCCGGCTCGATGACATCTAATAACTCCTCGATCTCGCCCAAAAACATCACCTGAAATTAAAACACAAGTGATTGGTGTCCGTCTTATGGTAGTATTATTATTTATTAATGTTGGAATGAAAAAAATAAAAACCATGTAATGCAGCATTTTTCAACAGAATATTGAATCTCTTTCAAAAGATTGTTTCTGGCCCCATGAATGCGAGTAACGGGATCCTCATGGGTCAATCCTAGCTAACCTGGCGAAATGTTTGTACCGGAAACCGGAAGTTTGTACATATATGGGCGTATAGCATGACACAACTAAGAAGGCGCGCGGATGAAGCAATAACAGACTCTGCGTCTGCGTCAGAGTGCTTCGCAGTTGGCCGCGCGCCTTCTACGTTGTGTCGCGTGCTATACGTAGCCGTCGAGGGTACAGGTCCACACATCTTGGAAGGCGTGGATTAAGCAACAATAGACTGCGTCAACGGCTTAAGGCCTGTCGCGCACCTTTTAAGTTGTCATACTTTACAGAGGGGTAGAGGGTAGGGTACCTCCTTCTGCGAGCAGGTCTTGGGCCAGTACTTGAGCAGGCCGCGCACGACGGGCTCGGTGAGCGTGGCGTCCTTCTCGAGGAACTGCACGACGCAGTAGGCGAGCTGCGCGTGGTACAGCGACAGGCACTTCACCTTGTGCAGCGGCAGCATCACCTTCACCAGGAACTGCTTGTGCTCGCTCTTCAGCGGGAGCGCGAACCCGTTGATTATACTACACCAACGGTAAACACAATCAATAACGATAAAAACCTTATGGAGGGTTTGCTATGGGATAAAACGACGTGTCTGTATGGAATGACAGCTCGCCGGTCATATTTAACGACCGTGAGTCCGTCAACTGTGCTGTCAACCCAGGCTTAGCCTCAGTTAGTTAGGTTGTTCCCCGTAGTTAAGGCCCCTTAAATTTAACATGAGCTCTCATTCTATACAGAAACGTTTCCTCCAAAGTAAAAATCTCACGTCAAATTTAACGGGACGTTAACTTCTTGAAGCAACCCAGGCTACGGCGGACTTGCACTAACGCCGCTAACATTGAGTTAGTGTAACTCTAGTTAAGTTTAATTTTACACGAACGCCCCTACACATTCTGATGGAATGCCCTCCGCTTATACGACGCCGTTATCTCACTGGGGAAGCATCAAATGCACCCAGAGGAGGTTAAAGCCCACACGCCCAAGATAATACTGCAATTACTTGCAGAGCCCAATCTTGACTGTGAACTGTAGTCTGTGTTGTGTGTGGCGATCACAATAGATCAGAAATGGCCGCAGTGATACTGGGCTCTATAGCCCTGTAAGGCCGCAATTAGGAACTATAAGGTTATAAAACTAAACCTGAGTTAAGAGACTAACCCGAGGTTAGCGGCTTGGTGCAAGAAGGCATAACTAAACTATTTGCTGGCGGTCGGACCTGATGCTGGAGCCGGAAATCTACCACCATCTTAGGAAATATACCTATACAATACATATTACGTAACACTTTCAAGGCGGGTCTATACATCTTCGTCACGTAGTCAATATTCCCTACGCAAATTTCGCGTTTATCAAGCTTTTTTCATCGCTTTTAACACAAAGGTGGCATTTGGCAAAAACATAATATTCTCGCTACGCGGCAAGCGCCAGATTACATGTGACTGAAACTATTATTTTTTTCTTTAATTTTAAGTTTGTAAAAATCGATTTAAAACCCTCATTTATTAATAGTACATTACACACCTAGGGCGGTCAAGTAAAGAAAGTCTCAGATCGCGGGTAATTGAGGCCCGAGCCGGAGGCGAGGGCTATAATCTAGCGGTCTGAGGATTTCTTTACGACCGCCCGTGGTTAGTATACGATTTTACGTCACCACCTGGCCGTGAAGAGGCATTTTTCGTAGCGCCCAAGGGCGGTAAATCCTGCTTTTCGGCCTGGTGTGACGTAAATACTATTTACGTGAAGTGAAAACTAGTAGGGGGGCTGTTGTGTTCCACTAAGGAAGTAAGAGAGCCGGTGAAATTACTAGCAGAGATGCATTCAATCTTAGTCCTCTGGTTGGCAGCACATTCCAAACCTTATTATACTTTACTAGCTTCTGCCCGCGACTTTGTCCGCGTGGAATTCGGTCATAGCGTTCCCGCGGGAATTGAGTGTTAAACTATGATAAATTATACTAAAACCTTCCTCTTGAATCACTCTAATCTACTAAAAAAAAAACCTTAAAAATCCGTTGCGTAGTTTTAAAGATCAAAGCATACATAGGGACAAACAGCAGGAAGCGACTTTGTTTTATACTATGAAGTGAAGAGGATATGTGAGCTGAGCCACTTTTCAAATTTGAGAAATTTAAATCAATGTTGTTGTCTCGCAGGCACGGGCGGAGAGGAAAAAGGTACGATAAGAACAACTGCAGCTCCGTCGAAAAATACGACGTAAAACACTCGGAAATCGAGGTTTAGTTCTCGACATTTTCCTCCTCCAAAATTAAACCAATCGTAATGAAACTTTGGGAACTGGATGAAAAGGAAATTATCTGTGTTTGATTTTTGCGTCTATTGTTGTGGTATTTGAATACCAGGCATTTCTTTGCGGCCTATTCGATTGGGCCGTTTCAGCATTGTTTGGAGTCACATAGCTCTATTAAAAAAAAAAAACACTAAAAGCAAAACGTACTGACACAGATACTTACGATATTGAACTTATTTCAAAAAATCATTAATCTACTGTCAAAATCCAGGGAGGAAAATGTCGAGAACGTTTGTATGGATACATGACCACTTGCATGTCCTCTTAATGTCCAAACACCCCTTCATTTTTGCGTCGGAGTTAAAAATATATCCTTATTAAATAAGACGCTATTTCCGTATTAAGTTGCCATTTTTAGAAACAGTAAACTTCGAACTTGGGTAATTCATGTTTACAGAAGTCTTACGAAAATCTGAAATCATAAGAATTTCAAATACACCGCTTTTGTTTTTTAAAAATGCCATGTTATGTTATTGTTCTCTAAATAAAAAGCTTTGATGTGGCAGTGAATTTGCAGCAGATTACACGTCTACACGTCTCGGCGCGTATGCATTTTCTCAGATACTTATATACATTTTTTACACATATACTGTCCCTTTTGCCAGGAGACAAAATAAGAGGAGATTTTTTGAAATACTGTTAAGATTCTTAGAAAACAACCAATAAGGGAAGGAATTTTAGAATGGCAAAGAAACCCCACATCTGGTGGCTTAAACCCATAATTACCCAGGAGACTGTAACCATGGCAATTAGTGACAGAAAAAAAATCACCCATTTACATCCATCTCAGCAATAACCAGTTTCAGATATGGCTGAACAATCTCATCCTTTTTGCATACAAAGGATAACAAGTTCCATACCAAACCACATCTATCTATTTCGCTTTTCGGTGTATCACAGAATGGTGTAAGCAAACGTTAAGGGCACTGACCTTCCCAATATTTCTAACAGTTCACCGACGCCATTGAAGTGTTCAGTTTCGTAGACGAATCGGAGGAATATGTTGTTGATTTGTTTCCTTATGAAGGCCCGGAGCCCGAGGAACTTGCCGTAGATGCGGTGCAGCACGGTCTTGAGGAAGTCGCGCTCGCGCGGGTCCTCCGAGTCGAACAGGTCGAGGAGCTGGAATAGGTCGCGCCGTTACTTGATGCTCATCAGCCTTCGACCTTCTCACTATAATATCCGTCGCAAAACTAAGTGGCGACTGGCACTTAGGAAAAAACTTAGGTGGTATTTGAAATTAAAAGGTATATACATGTGACACCCTGTAAGGGCACTGCAATTCGGGAGGACAACTAACTACCTTGTTATGTATGGCGCCAGTCGCCACTTCGTTTTGCGGAGGATATAATCTGACTCAGTAGTGTTAAGTAATGGCAATTTAAAGTGACAGTGTAGAGGCTGCAGGCTTTATCGTCCTATAAAAACCGTAGTAAGGATTGTTTGCGTGCTTGCAAGAATCACGTACTTTCCGTACTTTCGCAATATTTTCTTGGAATAATAATTATCTATATTTAGAACATGATAATGATCTACAGGTTTCTAATTGAACTGCTATAATACTGTGCATACAAGGAAGCAAATACCCAACCCACGTACAGGGATTGAAAATAAATAAGAAATTGAAGATGATCATGTATCAAATACACCACTTGAAATTGTAAGCCATAACATCAGTGGCGAATTTAACAGCTGGCTGGGTAGGGTGGAGGCAAAGTAGGTCAGAAAATTTAGGGCACATAGTTTTGATTCTATTATTGTAAAATATTTTGGGAGCAGCAATATTTTTATAGTCTGGTAAATGTCTAAATCCTTCATACTTGCACTAAATATTTTTGTCACATCACAATAAAAAATAAATATTTTGTCTCCACAAATTATACAAACATTATACCTATAAAGATATGATGACATGTCATATTGATTAAATTTGTTTATAAGACTGTCAGATTGTGTCGCATGTTGCTGTAGGTACACATTATCTGAAACAAATCTAGTAATAAATCAGCAAACTTGCCTGCAAGACGAACTTTTGGTCGATGACCTTCTTGCCGATAGTTGGCTGAAAGTCAGTGGACTCGAGGAAGCGCAGGAAGAACTCGTAAACTAGTTGCAGATGGGGCCACGAGGCCTCCAGGGTCGGGTCGTCCTCCTCCGGGTCGAAGTCAGGGTTGTCGCTCGGCGGCAGAGTGCGGAACAAGTTGGCCGATATCTGGAGAAAAAACGTATCATGTTTTAATTATAATAACAATATCTCCTCTTGTGAAACCCTTTTTAAATACATGCAATCTAGTATAGTTAGTGTTTCATTTACCACCAATAATAAGTCTGCAGAAGAAGTCGCGTCTGAAACTTGAAAATTAAAAGAAACTATCAAGTCGGGGGGACTATGTAAACGATACTGAGCACAAAATAACGATTTTTAGAAAAATGTATGTCCAGATTTAACTCTGAAACGACTGGACGGATTGCAATAAAATTTGGTATGGGGGTAGTCTATAACACTGGTAGCGGGCAGAAACTAGTCTATAGAAGTTACGTAATGATAACTAAGAACCAATACCATAATATCTAACATTTTATACGTTTTTGAGTCTTTAATACAGCTAGGTATAGAATTTAGATTTAAACCTGGTTGCATTAAAAAGCTAAATCCCGGGAAAAGCATAGTTCAAGTGGGAACAGTATATTTAGCTTAAGCTTTTATTTTTACTTTAATAGCTTTTTTATAGTGGAGCTTAAGTTATCGGCGGTGAGGGCTATAGAGATAGGAACCTCCTGACAACGCATGCCGTGTCCAGAAGTACCGCCTTCTGCTTCTGACCCTTGACCCAACCATTCAGTAACCAACCTTCAGATGTGAATTGAGACTATTCTTATTACGTGTACATACGTATACGTTAGATATTATAGGGGTAGGCAGATTTATTATCTACTTGTCACTTGAAAACTAAATTAACATAATAATTCTATGCCTTATAAAATAAAATGAAAAAACCTTTGTTTAACTTTTCACAAATCAGTTTCACAATGAATATCGTAACAAGACTAGGCATTAAGATAAGATATAAATTTACTAGCATAGTTCAATGACATGCGTCGCGTTCATTATTTTCTACAAACTTTAATATTGTATTCTTTACCTACTTTTTTACCTTTGACACATTACCACACGGCCGACACGGCTTATAAAAGCACGATTTCGAACACAATTCGAATGAAGTGTCAATTTTTGCGTGGGAGGACGTCTGTACACTTGTAAATGTGTGTGTACCACTACGCGGGCCAATGATTCACTCACCATCTCCGGATGAAACAAATGACGGTAAGGGCGAGTTGGGCGCGAGTTGCGCGCCGGCTAGATTCAGGCGGGTGATTCCGTGGCCATTCTGTATGTAGTACTATTAAATATTCTGTGAATTAATGAATATTCTCTTTCCGAACATATTTAGTATGTAATATACTAAATATGTTCGGAAAGAGAATATTCATTAATTTTCTGTATTACTCAGTCTTTTCAAATATCATTTAAATATTTCTGATGCATGTTTTAAATGGGATTCATATTAGATTAGCAGGTCCATTCATACTTATATATATATATATATATATGTGTGTGTGTGTCAAATGCAATAATTATTATTTGAAAGCCGATAGCTCCAAATAACTTAATTACATTAACTTCAACATAATTGTGCTTGAACCTGTGTCAAAGCCATAGAAGTGAAGGACAAATAAAAAATTACCATTTTTATAATCTCCGGGTAAACAGGCTCAGTTAGCACCCCACGGCCCCCAGTGATGAACTCTACAAGCTCATTGAGAGTGGCACGCTTGATCTCCTTGCCTTTCAGGTCAGCCACAGGATCCATAAAGTCAAATGCTACACAGCACTGCCGAAGCTTGCGAATGAACAACTCTTCTTGCTCACCGCTTGGTACATCTGTAAATAAATTATAGATGATGAATTCTTAACATACAGTAAAACACATTAAAATATTTTTGTAGTAGAACATTTTAAAGATGCACATAATTCAAGTATTAAAGTTCTTGAATGTGTGTTTGAAAGAAGTTCATAAATTTAAAAAGCTAAGCTAACATGAATCAATAATTTATATTTTGAAATAGAAAATCATGTTCATGTGTATTGTACTAGACATTGCATATTCTTTCAGCTCTGGCTAATTGGTAAACTATGCAAGTAAGGTAATGTAAAAAAAGTAGACAAATTCAGTTAAGATATAATAATTAAGTAAGCTCACCACCTAATTAGCTTTAACGAAAAGCCAGGGCTAGTTAGCACATTGATAATTTCCACTTTAAATAAGAAGAGTTGTTTTTATTTATCAAAAATATGATATATATCTAAAGATACTTTTATTTTGAGAAATTTTACAAGAGGCAGAGATATTGCGAGAGGAATATTAAAGGTAAAATCAGCTAAGTCATGAACCCATTAATTTTATTAGAAAATAAAATCATCAAACCAAAAGTAAAATTATGTGCATTCAATTGTGTCCTTATCTAACAAGTCTAACAACAAAAATCACGACTGATAGAACTCTATAGCTCGTCAATATAGACAAAAAATATATATATGCAATTAGGTATATCTAAATATATATATAACTCAAAGGTGACTGACTGACTGACTGACATAGTGATCTATCAACGCACAGCCCAAACCACTGGACGGATCGGGATGAAATTTGACATGCAGGTAGATGTTATGACGTAGGCATCTGCTAAGAAAGGATTTTGTAAAATTCCCACGGGAACGGGAAAAATCGGGATTTTACTTTTTAATATTTCTGCGCATACGAAGTTGCGGGGAAAAGCTAGTGTTAGATATAAATTTAGCACTATTACCTTCTAAACTACTTATTAGTATTCAATTTCCATCAAAATGGTCTTCTCTAGATAGGGTTACTAGTTTATATGTACATGTAAGCCATTAATTGAAAATTGTATATAGTATTACTAGCTTCTGTCCGCGACTTCGCTCGCGTGGAATTCGGTTATCGCGTTACCGCGGGAACTATGCGTTTTTCCGGGATAAAAAGTAGACTATGTCCTTTCCCAGGACCCCTACTATCTCCATGCTAAATTTTCGTCCAAAGCAGTTGAAGCATGAAGAGGTAACAGACAGACAGAGTTACTTTCGCATTTAGAATATTAATATGGATACACTCAATATGTACTGTCAAAGCATCAAAATAATCATGCATAGAGCAACAGTTTTGTTTTGGCCAAATACATATCTTTGCCCTTCACTGTATCATGGCTCTCAAATAAAGTATACATAATTACATACAAAAACATGTTCTCAGATTATCTATGTGTAGGCAGATAGATAGATCCAGTAAATAATTCAAGAATCAAAAAAGGTATTCAACATGTGGGTGGTTTTAGTGTTTTTTACAATCACATGAATGGCAATAAGTCCATTATAAGTACAAATAAATAGGAAAATATTACTGGAAATAATAATATTATTTTTAATTGTGTCATTCAAATTTTGGAATGATTTAGAACAAATTTCAAGTGTATTCATACCAGGATAGCTTAATTAAATTATGAATTGAAAAATGGCAAAAAAACTCTATGAAGAGTATTTCATATCCATACTAATATTATAAATGCGAAAGCAACTCTGTCTGTCTGTCTGTTACCTCTTCACGCTTCAACTGTTGGACCGATTGAGATGCAATTTGACATGGAGATAGTTGGGGTCCCGGGAAAGGACATAGGCTACTTTTCATCCTGGAAAAACACATAGTTTCCGCGGGAACGCGATAAGCGAATTCCACGCAGGTGAAGTCACGGGCAGAAGCTAGTGATAACTAATAACAACAAGGCTTTTTAACTCCCACCTGTAACAACTATTTTGTAGCATAAACGATGGATATCCATCCATCCTTTATGCTACAAAATAGTTATGTAGTAATTATTTGTGTGATGCTTCTTCCATTTTAAATGTGAATACATTATTTATTATTATTATTTTAATGTAAAATTTATCATAGTCAATGTGTCAAAGTCTAATTAAATAAATGATTGAAAGGCTACTCTTGTATTAAGGCCAGAATGCTGAATTGAAAAAGACACCAGGATATAAGTTTTTTGTTGACATTTAATTATAGCATTAACTCATACTTACAATAATGTATAATTTGTATCTGATAATTGAGATTGAATAACAAAGATTTCATTGATAACATAGAGAGACCTGGTTGATTACTCCACCATCCAATAGCATGGCTCTTAAATAGAAGTAATAAAGAGTTTAAGGTATATTTGTGTAATTTGTTTGGTGCAAACTTTGTGCAAAAGATTAATGCCTGGTATTAATAATTACACTGTCAATGTAAAATTATAGAATGATTAGCCATCTTTTATCCAGATACAGATGTTTTTTAGCAATGTTATGGCTCTTATAACAAATATACTTATTGGTTCATTTTAATCAATGCTACACTTTATCTCTAACTCAAATCAAATGATCGTAACAAGAGGGCAAGTGTACAACCCCAAAAAAGAGGTTAGTCACTGCTGGAGTAGGGGAAATTCAACAAATTTCATGCTTATATGATCAGTTACTATAAACACAACTGATAAGAAGGGGGTCAGTGCGTACAATAGATAACAAGAGAGAGCTAGGTGCCAGGGCGTTAGAGGCGAAAGAGACGGAAGTAAACAAGTGGCGCACCTTTGAGCAGCGGCAGCGCCGTCAGCTCCACGTCCTGCGTGTTGCGGTAGCGCGACGATCCTTGCGACTTCTTCGTCTTCTTCTTCAGCGATCGCTTCGCGAAAGGATCGATCCTGTCCACAAACGTTCCCGAAGACATTTTGCTAATTTATAAGTGTCCCGAATGACAATAGTAGACAGCGATCAATGCGAAACTTGTTTTGATTCGGGCAGATTCATGATCCGACCCAGTTCACGAGACGAACGCGCACTTCCCGTAAGGTCGCAGCACAATATTAGAGCCTAAACAAACATTCCTTCGTCACACATGACGGTAATGGAGTGGTCACACTCAGGCCATTCTTTATACACTTCAAGATTCCACAATAGTTACGTAATTTTAAAACGACTATAACACTAAAATGACACAATAACAAAAACGAACAGTTCGATTCACCAATTTATCTTTATTTTCTGAGGCGTGTCACGAATAGCAGCAGGGAGAAGTCACATATACATACAAGCCTCGTGTAATATCAGCCGGTCAGTCAATGACAATATATTTCCTCATTAATCCTTCGAGATTATCGAATATTTAGTTATAATAACTCGTAAAACGGTGAAACGAAATGGCTTTAATCCTTCTTAGACGTAGTCGACGAATAAAGCGGTGATGACACGGAGCAAAATTTAACACCAAAAATCTATCACCGTACTCTCGCCATCGTTCACCATCGGTTTGACTGGGAAACTGGACGCATTATAACGCTTATAATGAGATTATTTGAGGATATTGCACTTCTATACGTCCGATTAAATGTTTTTGCAACTTTTTCCACTGCGGAAAACGATCAATTTACAAAAGTTAATATAACTAAAAGATTATCATCACTAGCTTTTAGCTGCGAAAACGCTACACTCATAGAAAAGTACCTAATTCTGAAAATAGATGGAGATAGAATACGTTAGTTCATCCAAATGACCTTCCATTAGTATATATATACTATAAACTTAAAATATTTTTTATTTTCCACATATATAAAAACAAAAATAAAATTATACAATTAGTGATTTATCCCCAAATTTGGTGTAAAGCATCCAATAAAGAATTAAACAACTAAAATGAAATTACGCTTTTCCGTTTTTAAGGATACATTCAAGATTACACAGCGACAGAAGCAATAAGGGCACGATCGAAGTAGCTCCTTGCCAGACATGGTTTTACTTCACTCTAACAATACACTCTTCCCAGTTGAAAGACAGAGATATGAAGTAATGCGAACATATTATTTACTCATTTGAACTAAATATTATAATACCTATTTATTTTACGCAATTTTGATATTTTTAACTATATTCTTCTTGTTCTTTACAATGCATTATGTCAAATTTGAGATTTGTTTTGATATTTTTGTAAATCCATCAAAATTATTCTGAGCTTTAACTTTTAAACTATTCACGCATAAATACAATAACATAAAATTCTTGGACTTTTCAAGTAGTTTTTGTTCCCAAAAGAATATTACTATGGTCAACAATTACGTAACTAACCACGACCATAGACAAAATATAGTCGTCAAACTCGTCATTGATGTTATTTTATTCCGCTTTGTGGACATTGGATTTGACTGCGAAAGTAGCTTTCTATTTTATAAAAGATTCACCCATTTTAGCAGTTGGAACGCAAAATATCATAACGTGGACGGTTTATTTCATAACCTTGGAACATATTGACCTCATATAGTGCAGTGAGAGTGTTTAAAATAATCTCCCTGGGTGGTGGTGAAAACTAATCAGTTAGAAAGCAACATGGAAGCACTGACAGTTCCGCCATGAATGCAAAATAAATAGAAATTGTGAAGGTACAGAATATGTTTATAACTTTATGTTTATATTAGCATGTAGCTATTGTTTAGCATTAAATATGTAAACAAATAACATTGCTTACATCAGTTTCATTCGCCGATAAGCGTCGTTCATGCCACAGATGAATGAATAGCAGAGTAGTTACGTTAAAATCTTATGATAATGATTTGCAATCATGAATATCAAACATCTGGTGATATCAAGTGCATTCATATTCAATCTTAATATCCCTTGCATTGATGTATGGATAATAATTCATTGTTCAATGAAGTTATATTACCAGCAAGCTATTTATAGTGGAATCGGGGCAAGTAATTATTTTAATACTATATGCCACATTACATAGTTCTCTGGAATGTATTATTCATAGTATTTCTCTTCATAGAAAGTAATGCATCAATATGTGTGGCTTATTAACAGTTACCAGTAGAGTTTTTCTGTAAAGCTAGATATTATTTAGAATACTTTGTTTCAGAGGTTGGACATCACTGAAAACCCGCTTGAAACTTCACAATGTTGAGAGGTGGGCGTGGAGGCCGCCACAGTCCAGAGCTGTATCCGCACACACTGAAGTGCTCCAACGCAAGTGACACTAGCTCTGCATACAGCGGAAGTGACACAATGACTTCGGTACACAGCTCTCTCGACATGGACATGGAGGTTGACCTCTCTGGTCTCCTCGAATCTATAGTGGATTCTGATGAAGAAGAAGATTTAGAAGAGAGCATGGACAGCCTCACAGTTCGTGATGCTGTTCGGGAATGCCTTGAAAAAGATCCAAGTGAAAGATCTGACGATGACATTGAAATTCTCTTAGAGTTCACACAACATTTGAAAGCCTTCACAAATATGACCTTGACTGTACGTCGTGCACTATGTGGTGTTATGGTATTTGCTGTGGTGGAAAAGGCTGGAACTATTGTAATGAATGATGGAGAGGAACATGACTCATGGTCCGTCCTTATCAATGGACATGTTGAAATTGAACACCAATCTGGGGAAATAGAGCATCTTAATGTTGGTGACAGTTTTGGGATGGCAGAAGCAACATTAGAGAAGTTATACCATAGAGGAGTCATGACCACACGTTGTGATGACTGTCAGTTTGTCTGTATCACACAAACTGATTATTATCGTATTTTACATCAAGGAGAAGAAAATATACGAAGGCACGAGATTGATGGTGTGGTCGTATTAGTAACTGAATATAGAGGAGCCGCTGGGGAATCGGGGCATCAACAAGGACATGTTGTAATACGAGGGACACCAGAACATTTGATGCTACAGCTAATAGAGGATAATTCTCGTGACTCAACATATGTTGAAGATTTCCTGTTGACTCACAGAACATTTATTGAAAGTCCTCTAGTTGTAGCCAAACAACTACTTGCCTGGTTTTCTGAACCTTCTGTTCGTGATAAAGTTACAAGGGTGGTGCTTCTTTGGGTTAATAATCATTTTACTGATTTTGAAACAGATCCTACTATGATGGAGTTTCTAGAGAGTTTTGAAACAGCATTAGAACGGGAGAAGATGGAGAGTCAACTAAGACTCCTAAATATTGCATGTTCTGCAAAAGCAAGAACTAGGAGTGTTACCCTTTCTCGCCCTTCCAGAGATGACCCATTAAACTTCAGTATTCTAGGAGGATATGAAAGAGGCTATGGAATATTTATTTTCAAAGTTGAGAAACATTCAAAGGCTGAAGAAGTTGGATTGAAACGAGGTGATCAAGTGATTGAAGTAAATGGGCAATCCTTCCGCCATGTTAGCAATGCAAAAGCAATGGAAATTATTACTGGATCCACTCATTTAAGCATCACAGTAAAAAGTAATTTATTAGCATTCAAACAAATGCTAATTATGCCTGATAATCCTCCAAGACACAGAGCATGTGCTAACATTCCACGCTGGCAAACAGATCCAAGAGCTCGACTATCCACAGCAGAACTACTTAGTGATGACCCAATAACACTGACAACAACGGGTTTCCCATCTCCAACAAAGAAGCCACAGCAGCTAAGTATAAAGAAAGAACCACAGAAGGGTTTTATGACCCTTGGACCCAAGAGAAGATTGCAAAAAGCTTTGATGAAGATGAATATTTTACCTAAAAATACCATCACTGATGGTTTGCACTCAGATGACAGCATCCTTTCGAATTCAGACTCCTTGAATAAAGCGAATAGTAGCAATGCATTCTATAATTCACACAGTAACCCAGATTTAATATCCATCTGTTATGATGAATATCAGTCTTCAGATTATCCTGAACATGTTCTTAAAGTGTACAGAGCTGACCAGACTTGCAAATATCTGTTAGTGCACAAAGAAACAACAGCCAGAGAAGTAGTGATGCTGACACTGCAAGAGTTTGGCATCACTGATCCTAGTTCAAACTTTTCTCTGTGTGAGGTGTCTGTTGCCCAAGGTGGTATCATTAAGCAGCACAGGTTACCTGACCAATTACAAAATCTGGCAGAACGCATTGGACTAAGTTCGAGATACTATCTTAAAACAAATGGGATTCATGAAACTTTAGTACCTGATGAAATGGCTCCAGAACTTTTGAGAGAAAGTGTAGTTCACTTCCTTCAATTGAATGCTGTTGAGGTTGCAGTTCAGCTTACACTACAGGACTTTTGTATCTTCAGACAAATTGAAAGCACCGAATATGTTGATGACCTGTTTGAACTAAAGAGTAGGTATGGAATACCGATGTTGGCACAGTTTGCTGAACTTGTTAATAAAGAAATGTTTTGGGTAGTCACAGAAGTAGTCACTGAACAGAATCTTGTACGTCGGTCAAAAATCGTCAAGCAATTCATCAAAGTGGCACGACATTGTAAAGAATGTAAGAATTTCAATTCGATGTTTGCGATTATATCGGGTTTGGGTCATGGTGCCGTTTCTAGGTTAAGAATGACTTGGGAAAAATTGCCTACAAAATATTCAAAACTCTTCAATGATCTGCAAATGCTTATGGATCCCTCAAGGAACATGTCCAAATATAGACAGTTGGTCACTTTAGAACAAGGCCGATCTCCAGTTATCCCATTTTATCCAGTGGTTAAAAAAGATCTGACATTCATTCATCTTGGGAATGACACAAAAGTGGAAGGCATGGTCAACTTTGAAAAGTTGAGAATGATTTCAAAAGAAGTGAGAACTCTCACAAACATGTGTAGTTCACCCTATGACCTCCTCACACTATTAGAGCTGGGCAAACAACCCCCATCCAACGCCATGGTTGCATTAAATCAACTCACGACTGGTGTTCAACAAGGTCAGGTGACAGTTAAGAGAAGGAAAAAATCGTCAAACGTGCCCAACCCTAAAAAGATGTTTGAAGAAGCTCAGATGGTTCGTCGCGTCAAAGCGTACTTGAACCGTATGCACGTAGAAACAGACGAAGAACGTCTTCACGCATTATCTCTAGAGTGTGAAGGCGCCGGGCCGGCGCCTGCTCTGCCGCGCCGCCGGCACCCGTCTCCCTCGCTGTCGACGACCAGCAGCGCGTCTTCGGCCAGCGAAAGCAAGAAAAGCTTCGCCGGAAACAAGTTCGGTGCCGCTTCGCCTCAGGCGGTGAGGAAGCTGCTGGCGCTGTCCGAGCCGGCGAAGACGCGGCCGCACCAGCCGCGGGGGCCGCCGGCGGGTCCGTCGCCGTGCGCGCCGCGGCGCGACGGGCCCAGGC
>OZ020288.1:4784706-4816097 GCA_963971205.1 Aethes cnicana
GACTGGCTGCGACACTCACGACGTGGTCGAGCGGCTCGTCCTCGCCGGGCGGCAGGTCGAGCTGCGGCGCGGCGCCGCCGGCCTCGCGCACGGCCTCGCGGACGTCGCCGCGGGCCCGGACTAGTGCAGAGCGAGATGAGACTGGCTGCGACACTCACGACGTGGTCGAGCGGCTCGTCCTCGCCGGGCGGCAGGTCGAGCTGCGGCGCGGCGCCGCCGGCCTCGCGCACGGCCTCGCGGACGTCGTTGCGCAGACGGACTAATTCAGAGCGGGAGATCACGCCCGTCACAGGCTCCGACATCACGTGCTCTTGGAAACTGTCAGGGAAAACAATGAATATAGAACCATTCTGAGATGTTTATATTCTAATAAGAGTTTAATATATAGTGAAAGTTTAAGACAGTGTATTGTGTAGTCTGACAAGTTGTCTACTATTGACAATTCGCATTTCAACATTCTTAGCTAAAGTATCGAATTTCCTTTCTAAATAGCGTAGATCTGCTAAAGGGACGCTTCAAGACTACTCGGACTCTGCACAGTCCCGAAGGGCGGGCAGCCATAGACCAAATGAACGCACGGAAACGAACCTGTTTATAAGTTAGGCAGCAAAAGTGTAGAGTTCATATTTCAATAAATCATTCGCTCAAAACTTAGCCGTGTTTCTGATTAGAAAACGCATGGGAGATTCACAACATACTCATCAACAAATTATAACAACGCTGAACATCATATAGTATTAAAAAAAAGAAGTAAACTGACTTGTCAAAGTGTGAGGTGTATCCAAGCGTGGGCGTGGCCAGCAGGCGGTCGTAGATGTTGGTGACGTTGAGCGCCGACCCGTTCTCTGCCTCCCACTTGATGTAGGACTCCCACAGGCGGTCCGAACGGAACTCCAGACCGCACGCCTCTGCGAAACGACAACAATTATAACAACTGTTGGGATATTTAACAAATTATTTCAATTTATAGGTAAATAAACATTAGACTCACCTATCGCTCTCTCATACTGCGACTTAATGTAAGCATGATCTTCGGTTCTAGTAGCTTTTATGTGATTCAGGAAGTGTATCCAAAGATCAACCGACAATGGGATGGCTTTAAGCCCCCTTTCCAACACCTGAAACATAGAGAGTGTGACCCACGGCCGGACGGAGACGCGCCGCCGCGACAGCGCAACGAAGCAAGGGAATATTGAATAGCATTGTATGTGTCATCTCATGTAATCTCGAATATAAAAGGTTTGCCTGGGCTTTACACCTGTTCGCCGCCGCGCTGCCCGCTGTGGCCGCCGCCGCCTTATTCTCCTATTGGCATTTACGCCGACCTGTTGCGCTCCATACTACCATGGATTAGTCGGAAGCCTTAAGTATCACCATAAAATTATCATCTACTTAAATATAATACATGAAACGGTATTACAATACATGCGTGTACAGTATATATCATATAATTATGCACTAGGATATCAGATAAACACCACAAACAATACACTAGAACGAGATCAATGTGACGGTAATAGGCTCCGGCGCGTACGGACGACTTTGCCTGAACGTGGGCCTCGAAGCGCTGTTGGGAAAAAAAAGTAATTGCAAAATACCAGTTATGCTAATACAAAATTTATAAATCCAGTGTTAAGACACAATTGATATGAATTGATCATTCAGGCTATTTATGTGATTGAAGCCTTACCAACTCACGCGTATATTATATTTAGTATTTAATGAGTGGCAAGGCGAGGGGCTCACCTCGAGGCACTTCTTTTTACTTCCTTTGCGCTTCTCGTAGTCGGCGTATTTGCGCCAGTAGCCGTAGCAGTAGGGATAGTGCGAGAGGAATGCGTCGTACGCCTCCCGCGCCGCCTCCGGCTCGCTCTACAAACACAAAAGTGTCAATTTAACAGGCACCGAACGACATCGAACTAACCGCGTGTAGACTTACTTCAGTTGGCCCTTGCCGATCGACATGGCGATTCAGTTCTTATTGCTTCATAAAGCAGATAAGATTAGCAAATATCTTTCATCATTGTATAGAAAAATAAATCTTTAGATATCTTATCTAATATTAATATTAAAGGTACAAACCTCTTGGTCAACATATTGCAGTAGATAAGTCCATCCCGTAAAGTCGGTAGGATCGTCATTGACGACCTTCCAGTATTTATCCAATTCAGGGAGAGCTTTCTTCTTAGGCTTCTCATCAACTGATGGTCTCTTTTCAGATGGTACCGGCTTGCTTTCTCCATTCTAAAAAGAATAGCAAAATATTAAATATGGGGGACTATAGATACAAGTTACTACTTACCTATCTCTCAAAATAATAAATGTATAACCTTTACGACAGCCTGTTTCTTGTTGGACGATTCACTCTCGGAGGTTGGGGAGCCGGGATCATAGCCATCTTTGTCGTCGTCAGTTTTACGTTTGCGTGATTCTTTAGTTTCTTTCTTAGAGGCCGGTAGCTCATCTTCTGACACTACCTAAAATTCAATGCACGAGTCTTACACTTAGAACTGCTATTTTGTTTAAGAGTGTGAGAATCATTAATCAATAAGTTTTATAAATTGATTTGTATTGTTAATCATCAGCAGGGTTATTAAATTTAGAAACTACTGTATTTTTAACAAACACCTAATATTGAATGAAAATATTCAGTCACTAAAATGATGAGAAGTAACATTTGTAAAATAAAATGATAATTTAAATTCCATATAAACCTCAGTATCAGCTGGTAGCTCAGCTGGTTTAGGTCCTGGGAGCTCATCGTCAGACACATTTTCAGCATCCTTCACACTTGGCTTTTGAACTGCAGGCAGTTCATCTTCCGACACTACTTCAGTCTCTTCTGCACCTCGGACCTGAATAAATGGTATTCATCCACTTAGGATTTAATGTTCTGACTGAACTACTACTGCCCGACCCATACCAGTCATAGGGACTATTTCATATCTGGCCATGACTTGGATGTTGCTGTTGCATCCTTTGGTGTGCTCTGAAGTGACTCTCATAATATAACCAAATTCATTTACTAGATTCTGTCTGCGACTTCACTCGTGAAGGATTCGATTATGGTGTTCCCTCTGGAACTATGCATTTTTCCAGGATATAGCCTATGTCCTTTCCCAGGACATTTCATCCAAATCGGTCCAGCGTTTGAAATGTGAAGTGGTAACAGACAGACAGAGTTACTTTAGCATTTATAATATTAAGTATGGATGTGCAAGCATGCTCAGGACGGCTCACGTCTTGTCTTGTACATAGTAATTTAGTCTATCAAATAATATTAAGAGACCTACTACATTTCATTGCTGCAAGCTGACTAGGGCCCGGTTCCTATATCCACGAAACGCCTCGTTTTGCCTACGGACGGTTAAAATTTGACAGATTCTCTATGGAACAAATGTCAAAAATCAACCGTCCGTAGGCAAAACGAGGCGTTTCGTGGATATAGGAACCGGGCCTAGGTCACCTTGTGCTCATTTAGTATAAAAATGGAGACATTGGGAACTGAAAGTTTACAATACCTCAGTGGTGTGTTTTTCTGGCACTATTTGATCATCTACAGATTTTTGTACAACTTCTTCCCCTGTAGCTGTAGCTTCTGCTGAAACTTCGGGTTCTGCTGAAACTTTGGCTTTTGCTGAAACTTTGGCTTCTGCTGAACCCTGGGCTTCTTGTTCATCATTGTTTTTCTGAAAGAGAAATTGTAAAAGAGAAAGTGTAAAAATAAAATAAAAATGTTACGTTTTTGGAGATAATTAGGAAATAAAGTTAATATAAATGTTAGAGTTAGAAGTTAAAGAAATCAAAACTAAAATATCACATAAAAAGTTTTCTTAATTTCTACCTATTTAGAGTTAAATGTGATGATGTGATGTCATAATCCATGAAAGTATGGGTACTTAATTACCTAGTAAGTAGGTCAAGCAAAACATTGTGACTATATTTACCCACAGATTCAGCTATTGATTCTAAGTATGTTATTTAGGTTTTTAATGAGTGAGTTGGTAAAAAAATAATTTGTTATGGGATTCAGGTATCGCTCACACCATCAATCCCATTCTGGGCTATACAAAAATTAAAATCTACGACGGCAAGTAGCAACACATCTACCATGCCATGCCAATGATTCATACAGATATTATAATATGAAAATAGGTACCATTTCACTATCTTCTTTATTAGTGGCCTCAGGAGAAGCAACCTTTTCTTGATCCTGAGATGGTTTCTTCAATAGAAATAATTACAACTAATACATATCTTTACTAAACAGGTCTATATTATAATTATGTTTTGTTGGAACTTGGAAAAACTTAATATGAAAATTTCACACAAAGTTTGAGACAAGGCTGCAGCCTGTGAATATATTAACAGTTTTCTTACATAGACTTGATACACAGGCTGGAAAACATGATTATTTTTAAATTCTTGGGACAAAAACATGTTTACCAGCAATCCAATAGTCATATGCGGACTTTTCTTTTCTTTTTTTTCAATTATATGTACTAATATAGATAAACACTTACTTTATGTGTGTCTGCATCCACAGCAGTTGCTTCTGAATTAACAATGTCTTCATTAACCTGGACAGATTCAAGATTAATGCTTTCCTCATTCACAAGTGGACTGTCCTCTAGTTTAGCAATATCTTTTCCAGTTTCAGTGATGACATCCTCCACAGGAATTACAGCTTCATTGGAAGCATCAGTATCAATAGTAACGGTGTTTTCTTCTTGAGTTTTATCTTCGATGTTGTTTTCTACAACATCATTAGATATTTCACTGATTTCATTATCCATTTCCATCTTGGAAAGGTCGCCGTCGGTGTCTGAGATGGCTTTGTAAGCGACGTCGCTCAGGCGCGAGTCGCCGTCTGATAGACCGTTGTTCAAAGAGTCCCCCGCAAAAGTCACCGCGTTGTCGCCGACATCGAACGAATCGGCGTTAAATCCATCGGTGTTGTTATCTAAATAGTCTCCAACACTTCCCGCAGAGAACTCCACGGCGTTCAGAAAGCCCTGGTTGGATGCCGACGATTCGTCCACCCCTACTGCGTCCACACTGTTGAACTCCCCCTCTGTCAACAAATGCGACAGGCCGTTCGAATTTTCATTAATCAAAGGACCCTCATCCGTATCCATAGGGCCTTCGTCCGCATCTAACGGGCCATCTGACAAACACTTCTGGAACATTAAAAAACAATTAGGTTTCCAACGACAACTGAATACAGATGAATAACCTCTAAACACCACTTACCTGCAAATCCGAGCTAGCTTCATCATCCATTTTTAATCTTATAATCAATATCTTTTTTCGTGGTATAAGATATTCGTCTATATGTGTACTGATAAAACAACAATCGACAGATGATGGAAAATAGAGCAAATTGAAGTCACACGAACCAAAACCAAGCAAGCGACTCGTAGTATAATTACAATTTCACAATCATTCACAATGAATGAACAGAATGAAATAAATAAGCAGTCAGTTGTAGAGGTAGTAGACTATATTGTCTATGGATTACCAATTTCATAATCGTTTCGGTGTTGTGCCAGAATCGATTGGGTATCGACTTATTACAACACTAACTTCCGGATCCACTATTTACGTGATGCAAACATTACCCGAAAAATCACCTCTTTTTTTTTTCGTTTTTTTGCTATTAAGTTGGTGGGCTTTCTTGTCACCAAATAATTGACTGTCAATCGCGGTGCGGCAGACTAGAGACCAATCAGTCGGTTCATTAACCTAAAAATAATAATAGTATTCGTAAATAGTATAAGTGTTTCGTTCATTTGGTGATAATAAATTTATCGTAAGGTGTAATGTTGGGATTACGTTCTTTACTTACAAATGTTGTTCAAGTACAAAGCGTGTTGACTCAACAAACAAGAGTAAGTTGTAAAAAAAATACACAGATGAATTTAAAGGTTATAATTACTCCAATTCCAAGAGTATAAATACCATTGAGTATTACCAATAATGAATGATTGCGTGGTATCACAATCTGAATCGGACGACAGAAATCGGTGGGTTGTGCTCCTTATATGGTTACTTGACTTTTTCTAGACCACATTTGTATTGAAAAGGAAATGGAATCCACCCTTACACAAGAAGGGTGGAAAGACAACTAAACTCAGAGGCCGGCACTTTGTGTATGATTTAGTAGAAGATAAAAATGTTGTCAAACAACCAGATATGAGGGTTATCTTGAACCAATTTGTTGAAGGTATGTTACAAGATTTATTACAGTCCATTTTAAATAATTACAACTATATACTGGGATTATATTCTCGCTCCTAAGCTGTCATTTTTTTAGCTAGTAAATTGAATTTGTTCCACTCCTTAGATTAAGTATCTCCTAGATGCGCTATATAGCGTACCCCGGTAAGGGATAGGCATATAAAATGTGTATGTGTGCGTCAAGTACATGGGGTGGCAAGGTGGGTAAAAAATTACCCCACTCCAATAACTAGCTATCACACGCGACTTTGACTGACGGCTAAGATTTAGAGAAACAATAGTGGTAAATGTAGGTTACTTACCAAATTTCAGCTATCTACATAACTTTTATATATTCAGAAGATATTTCCTAGGGTGGCTCCTAACACGGAAAGACCTGTTATAAAGACATGTAATTTTTATTACAGGTTTTTCCATGTTTTGAGAGATTCCCAGATTGGTCCACCAAAATGGACTCCCTGTATTTCTAGCTAGGTAGATACCAGGTACCTACTACAGAAGAAATGAAAATGCAAGTATATGTTTACTCATTTATTTTCGGTGTACATAAATCCAAAAAAGATCCCGTCGAATGTTGAAGTTTCTCCATAGTGAAGTCGGTAAAAAATGTCTCAGGTGATCATCATTATTTGAATTATTTCTCATTACTAGTTAGTACTTCGTGTGAAAGCGTTACTAACAAAGTGACTTACACATTCATATTATTATCCTGAGTTTATTTATTTTATTTTTGCAGCATAGCTTTTCCCCAGATATTGGGTATCTGGTGGGCACTCTTATATTTCATAGCTGGTATCCCGAACCGTGGCTAAATTAAAAATACAGCTTGACTCATGGTGGCATACATAGTAAGCAACATCGTAATTTGGGCGGATAATATTAAAAACATCGGTATTTTGAAAATGATTCATTTATGTTATTATTCAAAGATAGTTGGTCAATTTAATAGAACATGAGCTAAATATAACTTACGTAACGCTATCATACCGAACAAGATGAGTTTAAGTGACCAAAATGAAATACTTACGCACGAAAGGTTATGTTTTCATAATTTTGCTGGGTACGTCTTTTATACCTGATGGTCGAGCGAATTATAATCGCTATCTTATAGGGGCAAACGTATATTAGTAAGAACAGTGCACTATCATAAAATATCTGTAATATTTCTCTTATATCAAATAATTTTGTTGTTTACACGAAGTCACACTGACACAATGACTACTCTTTTGTTTGCCACAGCTGAGCTGTGGCAAACACAAAAAAGCTGGTACGCCGATAAGGACAAAAAATCTATTACTTCTCTCATCTTTCACATTAAGAAATGTATAAATGCATCCCGCTCGCACGCTGTCAGATTCGACATGCCATCCCCTTGTTCCACTCAATTTTTTGCTTTGATTTATTTTTGTATAGAGTTGGATGCCTCAACCTATACTTGTTTTTGACCTCTACTAAAGAGGTCAAAACAGCCAGCAGTTGTTTAAAATTGGAAGGTTGTGAAAATTATGTGAAATATTACCATTACCTTTGGGCCTGAACAGTAGGCAATATTTCATCTAGCTATTGCAAACTAAAATGAATTTTATTCTTACACTACCTTCTGTCCGCGACTTTGTCTCAGTGGAATTTGTTTTTAGCATTTCTGGAGGAACTATGTGTTTTTCTAGTATAAAAAGTAGCTTATGTCCTTTCCCATATATATATAATTTAATCTAAATTGGTCCAGGGGTTTAAGGTAACTGATAGGTAGAGTTACTTTAATATTAGTATAGATAGTAAGCTACAGTCAAAATTATGTAGTTATAGGTTAAAACTTGCTTCAGGTGTTGGTAATGCTGGTGATGTTATCAGCCTGCGTCCAAATGAAGTCTACCGAGATTATTTAATGCCTGGTTTGGCTGTGTATGCTAATGCTGAGAATATGAAAAAATACAAAGTTGATGAAAGCAAGCCCAAATCTGAAGACACATTTAGTTCACCTTATGTGTCAAGGGTAAGGGACTTAATATTTTATTATTATTAGCCAAATGGAAATCAACCCTTATAAAGGTCACCGTCATACAGATTATGCTACACAAGAAAGTTAAATACACCCTCATGTTTACAATCATGTAAAAGTCATATTCTGTATAAACACAAATAATTTTCAACCATATAATAAAGAATACTCATTTTCTAAGTAATCTTATGTGGGGTTGATAAATTTGCTCTGCCATTTTAAGGGCAGATTTTTATTTTTGTAACTATTTTAATACTACATAATGACTTTTTTGAAAATGCCAGAAGACAGACAGATCATGCAAAAAACCTTTCTTTTTTTGAGTATGAAAATGTTGTTGAAGTCAAGCAAGCTAACAATTGTACCATTTTATTCCCCAGACAATGAATTGCTTGTCTCGCCTAGTGCTGCAAATCACTATGAGCAAATTAGAGCCTTGGACTTTAGAGCCATGGCACATCAGGACATCTTTTCGAAAAGCTGGTTTTGTAGTTCCGGAATATGCCATTAAAATGCCACCAGGCAAAGTGTCAGGACCAGACCTCTCCCTTCAAGAAAAAGAGTTCTATGTAACTGTTACAGTAAGTCAAGATATTTTTAGGTTCAGCATAAGAGCACATGAGCAGTCAGCTTAGCTTCATATAGCTTTGGTCCATGCTTATAGAGGTAAATTAAATTGAAAATATAATTTCGTTTTGCAGTATAATATCTATATTAACATTGAATTTTTGCAGATAAACAAAACAGAGACAGTGAATGTGAGATGCAGAATTCATCATTGGGCGACAGGTCTGAATCGCTTGCCCTGGGAGGAGAATCACTGGAAGAAAGTCTTGGAGCCCCTCTTCCCAGAACAAGCCGAGGTCTTGCAGAATATACCTCTACCTGAATAAACTGTTCAATATGTAGATATAAATATAATATATAACTAGTAACAACAACACATATTATTGAATAATTAATTATAAAAATATTGCTGCCAGCTCCGGCGAAAAAAGAGAACATGGATTTCTATTTTATTAAAATATGATATTTTTAGCATATGAGAAAAAGTCCAAATGGAAGTTGCAGGACATGTTTTTTCGATTCTATGTGCTAAGAAAGCAAACAAAATGCATTTTATTTTATAAATATTCAATTTAGACATCTCATGTTTCTTTATCTGGTATTACATTGACAACGTTTTGTAAGAGTGTTTGATCGGTGGTCTGTTGTTGTGGAGCCGATTCTTCAGCGTTTTGGATAGTGTTACTATTATCCGCCGCCCCCTGGACGTAATAACCCGCTTCGTCGTCTAGCTGCTGTTCTACCTTGTCAGTGATCCCTAACTGCTCTGTGTTGTATTGAGTCGGATCGTTATCCATAAATGTTGGTACTAGCACATCTGGTTCATTTTGCGTCTGTTGCGGGTACTCAGCTTGCTCTGAATACTGCGCGTCTTCAGCCACGGAAGTGACGTACTGCTGTTCATAACTTGGATCATACCGCTGAGAAGTTTCTTCGTGTTCGTTAATCTCCACGGGGTATGCTTCCTGTCCTGCATTCTCGTAATAAGCAGCTGGATCATAGCCTTCCGTGTATCCCGCATTGTACACATCACCTTGATTATATTGCTCGTAGGCCGGCTGCTCTGCATAAAACAGTTCGTTTTGCTCTGTTTCAAATGCTTGGATTCCCAAGACATTTTCCATAGTATTCACTGGAGTTGTTGTGTCATACTGCTGAGGTTCATTGTATAATACTTCACCAGTATCTTGCTGTTCTGGATTAACATATTGTTGAGTGGGTTCTGTATAAATCTCTCCCCCTATTGTGTTTTCGGGAAAAACGTTTTCGGTATCAGTGACTGGCTCTTGATGAGCGATGTTTTTATCATGTTCAACAGCAATTGTTTCAGGTGCATGCTGATAATTTGACGCATAATATGCGGCATTTCCTTCGTGTCCTTCCGGATTGACGTTGACACCGTCTACTAAAGTTACGTTGTCATTAGGCGTGAAATCTTGAACGTTTATCACATCAATGGGGTAATTCATATCATGGGAATTATCTCTATTTTCAGTATCATCTCGAGTTTTTTGCGTTAGCTGTACAGGAATTACTTCTGTATTACTATCGCCCTTTGAGTCAGGATGCGATTTTTCAGTGCCCTCTATTTCATATTTATTTTTGCTGTGATTCTGATTATCACCAGTATTTTTGTGCAGGATTGGTTCTTCTTGTTCGTAAACTGTAGCAACGGCTAAAGTAGTCGGTGAAATTTGCAAATCGTTATCATAGTTTGACTGCAACTGCTGATTAACATTATTTGTGACTTCAGAGGTACCGTTTTCATGATTTAAGTCATATGCGTCATCGAACTTGGATGGTAAGTTTGTGTCAAAAACGTTTGTATCTTTGGCGTGGGGTGTCTCTTTACGATCATGTTTGTAATTTTGTGTTATCATGGACTCGTCGCGTTGGTACTCTCGTGACGCAGGAGTATATTCATCAGTCAGTTTACTTTTTATGTCTTTCACGGGAATGTTTATTTCTGTCTTATCGGTTTGTTCATCGTCTTTCCCAGACATTAATAATTCGCGAGATAGATGGTCATATTTCACATTCCCAACAGTGGAAGCATTATTTGCTTCTTCTTTTTCTGTTTGTTTTAGTTTATCTAAGATACTATATTTACTTTTCCAGTCGCTATCATTATTATTATCTTGTTTTATCGCCCTGGGGATGTATTCATCTTCAACAATAGGTTTCAATTTGGGGATTAGTATGTATTTCTTGCTAATCTGACTGAGCAGATACGACTCATCTGGATGCTTATGAATATCAACTTGCATGGGAATTTGTGGGTCATATCTTATGATGTTTGTTGGTATTTCACTAAAAGATGCAGTGGGTGGCCTTTGATCGTTATAAATATTACTCTGAAACAAATAATTGCATAACCTTTAATGATGAAGCACAAGCTAAGTGGGGTAGGGTCCAATGGGCCATGGACTAAAGTGCTTACCTTATAACGCGTTACGGTACTGCGCATTTTGTCGAGCTTGGATAGGATATCTTCATTACGCTCCTTACGTTTCCTGTCTTCTTCCAAGAAAGCGTCATATTGCTTCCGCAGCTTGTTAATACTTTCGGCTCTGACTCTGTAACCAATCAGAAGTTGGGTAACAAGTACCTAACAGTTTTTGTAACTCTAGTACAATCACCAGCTTCGAGTATCCTCCCTACCTGCATCAGGAAGGCAGTTTATTTTATTTTATATGTTTTAAACCATAATTGCCTAGCTCACATAGCAATCGTCATCAGGCTAAATTTCAGTACCGTAACACTTCGTCAGTTCATTCGCAAAGTGACAATCACATCTAACTAAAGCTGAGATATTTTAACCATTCATCGCATGACACCTACTTCTTGTCAGATTTCCCCATGGATGGTGTATCGTCCAGCGATCCTCCACGTCCACTGCGCAGGGCCCCGAAGCCCCGAGGTAAACAAACCGACCTGCGCGACCTTTGCGAAGGTTCTCGTTTGCAATTCTGCTATAAAATACTGCCACGGCCGTACCAGGCCGCTTCGGGTCGGGAGACATTGTACAGACATAAACAATTTTCTATTTACGATGAATAGATATTTTTACGGAAAGTACAGAAACGCAAGCTTTCTAAGTGATTCTCCTAAGCGTTTAATTAAACCGCGTAATCATACCATTCACTAAATTATTGATTTGTTAATTCAGAAAATATTTGCACCAATGGTAATTTAGTTTCAGATGCAATGAGAAGACGTCTTCTCACTATCATCTTCATAAAAATGCAGAAATGCTAATAACGGAGGCTTAAGCGCTAATATAAATTAAATTAAAAGGAATCGTACCACGTAATAATAGGGATGACGACAACTTTTTTTCCTTAGTCAGGAAATATTATATATCAGGAAGATTATTGAAAAGTATTGGACACGTATTTTTTTCTTTTTTCACGTTATCAAACTTATACGGAGATATATTGAGTTGAAATGTCGCGTGACGTCACGGTTAGGTACGATTTATACGTATAGATTTTTAGACTTTTTTGCCAAGCTGTAGTTACGTAGTTACTTAGTTAGCCCCCACTCTCCAACTTTAATGCGTTTTAACTTGGTCATTATTTGTTAATTTGATAAAACAAAAAATACGTGTCTAATATTTTTTTATTACCTAACTGACGGACTAATTAGAATTTCGATTTCTTGACCCTGTCGTCATCCCTATTGTAAATGTATTGATTAGTGCACCAATGAAAGGTACCTGGACTCTAAACACCGGGGGACTACCATCGCTGGGTTCACGATGCTTGATGCTGCGTTCAATAATCTTACAGCAGTTCATACTTTCGTATCTACTTGGAAATTACCTAGGTGTCTTCGTTTCGTAGCACGACATATTTCTCTCCATGTGGTATATGCCACTTACATTAGTAATCGTTTAATCTAAGTTGTTATAGAAGGCCAGTCAGTGCAGTGACCGGTCTGATATCTGATGTATTTAGCCTTTTTTTTTTGTACGAATCAAAAATTTTGTCATACACTGTTCTCAAAGATACCGCTCGTAGGCACACCAAATGTGTACCTACGTGGTTCGGGCGGGCTGTGCCAGGCTTCAGGTGGTACGGTACATTGCCATGCCATACAATACGTAGCTCGTGTTCGTCAACATCCAAACAACCTCCGACCTTGCCCACATACAATATCACGTCACGAACGCCTAAGTTCTAACATGTTCTACTCTAGGTACTACGGTTTTTGTAACTTATTTTCTGGCACTTATTTACTACATATTTAGGTACCTGCTTTCAGTTAAAGCCAGTCCGTACCGTATATCATGAAATTGTATAGGTATACGTACTACCCGTACTACGTATAGGTATCTATCTACCTATAAAAACTAGCTTCCTCCGCGTTACAGCACAGTGGTAAATTCAAAGTGGATTTCGCACGTAACGTAAGTGAACTCACAGGTGCAAGCCTGATTCGCACCTCCGACCCTATGCGTGCGAGGTGGAGGTCGAACCACTAGACCACCACGGCTTCGCTCTTATTACATTTGCATTGCATCAAATTAATCCTCTCCAAAAGTTTAAAAAATGTTGGAAAATGTATACCTATGGTAAGTTGCAATTTGTTTTCCTATAATGATTCTCGTAAGCTTCAAGTTGGCTCCTCTAAAACATAACATTAACGACATTTTTTAAGAAATAAATATTGTTTTGTCGCCAGATGCCATATGAATATTACGTTATAAAAACGGTTGTAGAAAATACAAAATATTGCCCATTGTAGATAGATGACAAAGGCTTGATTGACTTGACACCACATTGACGCAGCCAGTCACTAAACCATATTATCACATTTACCTGCGTCCCACTGCTTGGCGTAAGCCTCATCCCATGACGAGAGTTTGGCTGTATGTTAGTGCCCACGCGAGCCGAGTGCGGATTGTGAACTTCACCACATCCTTGAATAACTTTGCAAATGCGTGCAGGTTTCCTCACGATGTTTTCCTTCACCGGAAAGTTCAGTGGTAAATTTAAATTGAAGTTAACAAATAAGTTAACTCAAACTCAAAGGCGCAAGCCGGATTCGAACTTCTGACCCTCTGCATGAGAGGTGGTAGGTAAACCACTAGGCTACCACGGCTTCCCAACATTTAGCCTAGGGCTATATTCGAAGTCTTAAATAGGGATCTCCCTGTTTCCTATAGGATCGCTCTCGCGTCAAGTTCAACTTTAAGCAGCTAGATATAGCCCCTGTTATCTCTACCATTCAGCCGTCGTTTGGTATTATTCGTAGCTTCTATCAGTAACAATATTGATGGATCGTTTGCCGTGAAAGTAAAGTACCTATGTTGATTTGATTTACCCTGTCGCGCTGCCTTGTCTCATGTAGAAGTTCAAACACACTGGCTCACAACTCTCGAATTTAGGAAACATGTTAATCTGCGGCTTTGTGTTCCATTCCTAAATCAACTTTTAGGCAGCGTCAACTTGTTGGTCTTTTCAGTAATAACTTTAATTAATAAAGACATTTTAAACAGAGATTTGGACGCACTACGCCTTATTCGATAGAAATTCTGAATTCAATTTGCCGCCAAATTGCGAATACCGTGGCGATACACTTGTTATGGTGCGTTCAGACGCTTAGCAAACTTCGGCAAGAATACAGGACGCGACTATACGTTAGAGTGAGCTCGATGTATTGCCGTTCCACTCTGATGTATAGCTGCGTCCTGCCAAGCGTGTGAACGCGCCATTCAGACAAAAATGTATTTTTGTTTTGTATGTAGTTTTGTTCGGAATTTTTATTTTTGTTTCAAAGCGTTCACATTCATCGCCAAATAATCCATATATTTGCGAAAATTTCACGAAGGAGATGACTTTTCAACAGGTGAATTAAAGATATTAATAATTTATATCACGAAGCCCGCCAAAACCAGTGAAAAGTGAATGTTATTGGACCTCACGCGACACTAGCGCCTCTAGTGGCAAATTCACACGCGATAGCCCCCAATGAAAAAATCTCGCTTTATTTGTATTAGTTATCCCGTATGTTATCTGTGAATGAGACGGTGCCCTCCGAATCGCGCTTACAGCGCTTTGAGCGCATTTCGGGACACTTTGTGAGCGTGCTCACAACGCTCAGGAAAATTGATGACGTCATCGATCGACGCTCACGGTGCTCACGCTGCGGGGCATGGGCGCTGTGAGCGCAAACGTCAAAGTGACATTTGACAGGACATGATTCCCTATTTAAAAAAAAAAGATTGTCAGTTACTAGTGTTGGCGCCGTGAGCGCGCTTATAATCATTCCGAATCAAAAACGCGCTCACACGGTCGTGAGCGTGACAATCAATTCGGGACACTTATGAGCGTTGTGAACGCTGTGAGCGCTTTGAGCGCGATACGGAACGCACCCAATCTAACCTAAAAGTTGAGCTGTCAATGTCACGGCAGGTTTCAGGTTTCTGAAATTCTTGATTGGAAACAAACATTTGATTGAAACGAAAACGGTTTAAGTAGTGAAAGTAAAACATATGATTTAAATTAACTTGAAAAGATAACTATGTATATGGTGTCAACAAGCAGCACCTGTTAATATTGAAGTTCAGGCTTCTTACATAAGCTTAACTTTATTCTAGAAAAGCTGCCTCTTAATTCATTAGAGGCATGATTTATAGGTGGTGGCACAGATTCATTCGCAAAAGAACCAAACCTATCCCCGTGGACCAAGCGGTGGTATGGAAGCGGCGTCTAAGTTTGGCCTACGGGTTACTAGCTTGGAATGCATTTGGTATTATAGTGTACAGTTGTGTACAGGGAAAAGGGGACTGGGCACATTATTATGGACTCAAATCAGATGAGGAAAAGCAGATGCCACCTGGTAAAATTAAAATATTGTTCTATTATTTTTGTCTTCGTTGTTATTATTTTTGTTTATGAATTAAACTAATATTGATATTTCCAGGCAGAGCATGGGCCAATGTACTTGGAATTAAAAATGCCAAAGTGTATAGAGTATCAGGGTTTAAAAAAGTTGATGAGTATGAAATAGTAGATGGAGAGGAAGTGAGACAGACGAAACCCAACACTGAGTCAGAACTAATTAGCTAAATAAAACATCTCTAATCTTACTCCTGGCTTAGCATAAATATTTAGAAAAAACTACAAAAAATATATCATTTAGATTTTCATATGTGGAGTAAAGGAAGAAGAGTTTAAAAAAATGTAAATACAGTTGTTTTTTTTAATATGTTGAAGTGGTTTTATTTTTAAGGCACATGATATTATTCTTAAATCTAAACATTTACAAATTTCAAATCAAGTTATTCAGCTGAAAACTGATATATATATATAATACTAAATAAAATATCATTCTTCTTTTAAGATCACAGTTCAATAAAGCAGAATAACCATCTAAGAACTCTAACAATTTGAATGAGCATGACATGCTATAGCATGCTGCCTTTTTTCGATTTCTTGTAATAATGCAGATCTGAAAAAAAGAAAAATAATTAGCACTGTGAAATATAATTCCAGTTTACTATTAATCAGTATTAAGTAATAGACCCTCTCGTGATGAGAGGAGGCCTGTGCCCAGCAGTGGGACGCAAATAGGCTGTAGTAGTAGTAGTAGTAGTAAGTAATAGATAAACAAATACCTATATTGTTCATATTTCATGACTATGAGCTGCAGTTCCTGCTTGTATAAGCGAGTCAGCATGTCTGAATAACAGTCTAGCTCACTTAGCCGGAACATATTCCAACGTAGTTTGTGATCCACTTCTGGATCAGCTGTAAAATTTAATTTGATGTCAGGAAAATACAACACAATAGAATTTATTTGAATGAAGAATGTTGTAGTTACCTTTCGAGTAAACAATGAGCCAATGTGGAATCTCCTCTAGAAGGTAAGGAGGCACCAGTGTTGGCACATAAGGGCTTACTATGTAACATCCACCTACTAAACATGGATGTGCATATGTGCGTTGATGGGTAATTTCACTGAAAAAAAGGGAAAACTTAGTTCACTTTATAATGATCATATCAGCCAAGACTTGGTCTATACTACCCACATCACATCCTCCACATTACTACCTACAGCCTGAATGTGAATGGCCATTTGGTATGACGATCTCAACTACAAATTGACAATAAAAATTACGAAATTGAGTCTTACTTATGGTACAGCACGATGCAACTTAGAAGGCGCGCGGTTAGCACATAAGCCGATGTTGCAGAGTCTATTATTGCTTAATCCACATGCTTTCTAAAGTTTTGTAAACCTGTACATCTGGTTATCACTCCACCTGGGTTGGGGGCACTTACTTGAAGTAATACACTCCATGGTGAGGCGTGGAGACTTTCTGCCAGGGCTGGGGCACGCTCTCGAGCGGGTGTGTCCAGTGGGTGGTCTGCGTGTTGTGGTCCATGTAGTAGCGGCGCCCGCGCAGCGTGCGGTCCGCCGACCAGCCCGGCGGCAGCGGCAGGTCGCATTCCTCCGAACCTGAAACCTCAGAACAGAAAGACTGTATAACCATTCAGTCTGTTGACTACTAAACCTGGTCACTATATTTGCTAATATCGCTGGCCGGCCCGAAGGCAGATAGCGCGTGCAATGTAAAAAAAAATACTTTCAGTTTTTTTTTAAATGCTAAACTTTCAGCGTTATGCATGGTATTGCCTTGAGTGTCTTAAATGAATCACCTGGATACAGGCACTTCCATGCAGTCAAACCACATGCTTAAAAGTATTTTGTTTCTTCATATTATAGATAAAAGGAAATTATTACCTTGTGAAGTTGTAATGATATTACTGCTATGGCCTTTGTTGTTATAAGGAAGGACTGATGTGTTCACGTAATTAGAGTAAATAGGTGACGATTGGCTGCCCACAGTGTATGCTGAAAAACAATGAGTCATCTCATCACTAACAGTACAGTAACAACTTATGTACATACCTACAGCTACAATGTATTATCTTCTATTGAGTAAACTTCTTTACTTCATTTAATAGGTGAAAGGAAAATAGGTATGTACATGTTGATCTTCAGATATCTTTATACTGCCAACTTGGTTTTAGATGAAAATTAAATGTTGGCACAAAACCAACAATAAACTTAATTTCATTACAAGGTTCCAGATCTAACAGGAATAGCTTATTCGATTGTATGATGATGTTAATGAAAAGTATAAGAGAACCTCAAACATCAAGAGTCAGCTTCACTCACATTCAGTGCACGTGTGGAGGCGGGCGGAATGCGGCGAAGGCGGGTGCAGCCGCGGCGTCAGGCTCAGGTTGGATGCCAGTCGCGGAATACTGGACTCCCGCGAACCATACTGTTGTTGCTTCTGTTGTTGAACCTTTAATCATACAAATCTATTCATAATCTTTTTTTAACCCTTCACATTGGTACCTTTGAACAAAACGTGTGGGCCTCCACAAGAGATTTCAACTCATTGTCTCAGACGAAACTAACTTAATCTAAATATAACCATTTTTACATAATGAAATGCAATAAACTATGAAAACAATCAGAAACTAATACAGAAATGGTTATTTTATGGTGCAATTACCTGTTGTTGGTTTTGATAAATGGGATCCTCCTGCTGCTGCCTATAGTACCTATGACTGGCTTGTCTACTGAATGAATCATCTATTTCATTAAGCGTGGAATGTGAAGCCTACAACAAATGGACAAAACAAGTGTTAGGCAATGTGAATATGATCAGACATATTTTTTGTAACATGAAACAATTTCAATATACAAGTTCCTGTATGTTAATGAATTTGGTCTGTTAAAAATGGCCCAGATCCCTGCCCCAAATTTTCAAACCTAAAATACTGCCTTTCTGACACTAAGTACAACTTTCAAGAAATTTAAATGGTTTCATTAACAATATATTATGAATGTCTCTATGCATGATGCTAGTAATAAACAAACAAATTCGTATGTTATGAAGTAATGAGACAAAAATACATAAAGATACACATCACATAATTACCAAGTTAGAATCAAGGAAGCACTGGGAATTGAAATTACTTGAGGAGCTTGCAGAGTCGCTAGTAGATAAACTGGCAAACCTGTAAGTATCATACATTTCATGTATTATTATTACGTCCCAAGACATTATATTATTTCAATCAGTATTCAGTATTATTCTTATTCTATAAACATATCATTTCAGCCAATATCCAGCAGGTGTTCGTCTTTTAGCTTAACTAAAATCATATATGTTGATATCAGTGTCAATCCAGCAAAAAGTTAGTAAATCATCTTTACAATTCTAATGTCATATGGATGACCATAATTCTGAGCATTGGAGGGTGAAAATTAAACAAATGTTAATTGTTGACAATTAACTGGGATGATACCACTGAATTGCACATTTCCTACCTGTGCGCTAAATTTGGCACTGACTCGCTCGGCGTATATTTCCCTGCATGACCGCTCATGGTTTGCGCTTTGCCGAATTTGTTTTCGTGGCTGCTGGATACTCCATCACTCGCCCCAAACGGCTGGCTGCGAGGACGTCTATTATGACCCGTCGTCCAGACATTTATTACTAAAACACATAAGTGAGAAAATCGTAGCAATATTCACGGTTAACGAACAAAATGTGCAAACAAGTATTTAATTAAAACAAAATTAACTTGTAAACAAGACTAATCGAAAACTTGCTTGGTAAATCTGGCGGTGTATCTTTCTTAATATATTTCCCAACCACGCCTTCGTTAACGGCTTTCTGCCCCTTTCTTGATATCATTTTGGAAACTTATTCCAATACTAGCTAAAATCATCAAAAATAATAATGAGCTCACAGTTTATCACAGACTTTCATAAAGTTAAGAGTAGGTGCACTAACTGACTGACTGCAACATAAACAAAAAAAAGAAATACAGATAAGCAACTGCTTATGAAAGGATCAGGATTGGAAATATTAGAATGAAATAATCTCATTGTACCAACTTGGAAGAATTTATTTTAACCGGATATCCTAATGATATAAGCTGCAGAAATCGAATCGAATCGAATGATCGAATCGATATCAATCGCTCGCTCGTTTCAGCTTAAACCGGAAATAGCGTATCAAGCGTATGTGACGGACGAATGTACGAAATGCAAGGATTGTTTTCATTCCAAATCCTGCTGTCATTCTTTCATATCTTCTAATCTGTGCATTCTTTCTAACGCGGGCAAGTAAAAAATTACTTGCGAGAAACAACATAGGTTAGGAATAAAGTTTTCTAACCTATGTTTAGGATAAAATATCTTTTTAGATCAGCATATATCATTAGTAATATACACTTTGTAAACGTACATGCCGTTTTGTTATTTCGTTGAATTTTTCTTTGTTTTATTTTTGCAGAATCAGTGCAATAGCTACCTTGGTTGGAACCTTGTTTACAATAGTAACTTGAAGCAGAAGTCAGCAGAATGTTTTACTTAGTTGGACTCGGTTTAGGCGATGTTAAAGATATAACAGTCAGAGGATTGGAGATTGTGAAGAAATGTGATAAAGTATTATTGGAATCCTATACCTCGATACTTACAGTTGGACAAGAAGACTTGGTAAAATGCTTAAATTTTGTCAAAGAAATTAGGACACTACTTATGTATGCAATACTTTTTATTAATTTGTTTCTTGTAGGAAAGATTTTATGAGCGGCCTCTGATATTAGCAGATCGGGAACTGTGCGAAGGCAGCATAGATGAAATTTTGAAAGAAGCCAAAGACAAGCACATAGCGTTACTTGTTGTTGGGGATCCACTTGGGGCTACCACCCACACAGACATGCTGCTGAGGGCTAAAGAGCTTGGAGTGGAAACTCAAGTAACAACCATGTTCAAGCAAGAAAATTCTCTATTAATTCATAACAGTTCAAATATTTCTTAAAAAAAACGTACCCTGGAATACTTTAAATATCTGAATTGATCAATTGAGTTTTTATTTTTAGATTGTTCACAATGCCTCTATTATGAATGCTGTAAGTTGCTGTGGGTTGCAATTGTACAACTTTGGCGAGACTGTTTCTATCCCATATTGGACCAACACCTGGAAGCCAGACAGTTTCTTTGAAAAGATTGAAGCAAATTACTCAAGAAACCTACACACACTTTGTCTTTTGGGTAAGAAAACTTTTATTTATTGCCTCACAAACGTCCAATTATTTTATTCAAATTAGAAATATTTATTTGTGAATTTTATATTTATTATTCAGTATTTCACTAGTGGATACTGAATAATAATCGAAATATTAATTTATGTATGTAAATTTCAAGACTTATTTTGTTATTTTTTCAGATATCAAAGTAAAAGAACCAACTGAGGAATCACTAACAAAAAAAGTTCGCCAATATATGGACCCAAAATTTATGACTGTAAAGGAAGCAGCGTCACAATTGGTTCAAATTATAGAAAATAAGCCTGACTCAGGTAAAATTCTGTTACAATACAATTTTATACTTATATGTACATATAATGCAGTATGAGATATCTTATCTCTTTGGATACAGTTTTTTTTTTTTAAATAAAGGCAAGAATTTAAGGTAGTTCCCCTCCAGAGCCCTTGGATTTTTTCCACTCTGTATACTTTTTGACGTTTGTCACTGAAGATCACCTATCCTTAGAGAGATATGGTTCCAGTAACACGTTCTATTCTATTCTATATAAATTAATGGCTTCTGTCTTGGACACTTCGCCAATATCAAAGTAAGGGCCACAGGCCTGCAAGTTGTTCGGTAATAAAGGTAAATGTACGGTGTAAATGGTTAATAAAATAAAATTCCAGTAACACGTTTGTAAAGTACGAGGGCGGTTTGATAAGTCAGTGACTTTAAGTAAAACAAAAACCATTTTAACATATAAGCTTTTTAATTACAATTCTGATCTCCTTGGTAGCTGGCAGTTTTTTTTTAAAAAAAGGTGGGAAAATAAAAAAGTTATTGAGGCATATGTCGAATACGGTCGGAAAATTGTTGGAAAATGGAGAAAAGCGAATTTCGTGTGGTAATTAAACATTACTTTTTACGTGGAAAAACTATTAAAGAGACTGAAAACTGTTTAAAAAAATATTATGGGGAATCTGCTCCTTCTCATGGAATGGTACATAAGTGGTTTACAGAATTTCGTTCTGGGCGTGCCACTACCAATGACGCAGAACGCTCTGGTAGGCCAATGGGGACTATCGTTTCTTTGCTCACCAGTTGGCGCCACTGTTGACTAAGGTCCAGAGGTATAGCTGTCAAAGGCAACTCTATAAGATCGGCGCCGAAACTAAGTTTTAAATCTTGAATCTCATTAAGTTTATTAATTATAAATAACTATCATCATATCGAGTAGCTATGTCGCATTGTTGTGCAGTTCCGTTTTGTTCGGAATTTTTATTTTTGTTTCAAAGCGTTCACATTCATCGCCAAATAATCCATATATTTGCGAAAATTTCACGAAGGAGATGACTTTTCAACAGGTGAATTAAAGAAATTAATAATTTATATCACGAAGCCCGCCAAAACCAGTGAAAAGTGAATGTCATTGGACCTCACGCGACACTAGCGCCTCTAGTGGCAAATTCACACGCGATAGCCCCCATTGAAGTCACCACTGATGATGTCGTGAATAAAGTTCACGATATTGTTTTGGATGACCGTCGAGTTAAGATTCGTGAGATAGCTGAGACTGTACACATTTCATCTGAACGAGTTTTTCATATCTTGCATAATATTTTGAATATGAAAAAGCTTTCCGCAAGATGGGTGCCGCGTTTGCTGACAGCCGATCAAAACGACTTCGTGAAACAACTTCCGAGCAATGCTTAGCCAAATTCAAGCGTAATCCCAATGAATTTTTACGTCGTTTTGTGACGGTAGATGAAACGTGGATCCACCATTATACGCCAGAGACGAAAAATCAGTCAAAACAGTGGACTTCTGCTAACGAACGGGCCCCAAAGAAAGCGAAAACCGTTAATTCGGCAGGAAAGGTAATGGCCACTGTTTTTTGGGACAGCCAAGGGGTTATTTATATAGATTATTTGGAGAAAGGTACAACAATAAATGGCCCTTATTATGCTACATTGTTGGAAAAATTCAACGCAGAAGTTGTGAAAAAACGGCCACATCTGGCAAAGAAGAAAATCCTTTTTCACCACGACAATGCCCCTGCACACTCGTCGGCAGTCGCAACAGCCAAATTAGTAGAATTGCGTTACGAAATACTGCTCCACCCACCTTATTCTCCGGATTTGGCCCCATGTGATTTTTTTTTATTCCCAAACATGAAGAAATGGCTCGGTGGGAAAAGATTTTCATCAAATGAGGAAGTCATAGCTGAAACTGAAGCATATTTTTCAGGGTTTGACAAAAAATATTTTTTGGAGGGGTTGAAAAAGCTGGAACATCGTTGGATGAAGTGTGTGGAGTTGAAAGGAGATTATGTAGAGAAATAAAATTAAAAAAGGTGAAAAAAAAATTTTTTCTGCAAAAAGTCACTGACTTATCAAAACACCCTCGTATACCTAACATATACGGTACGATCCTTCGTTTCAGGGGCTCGCGGCGTTGAAACCGAACATTAAACAGCTAGATTTAAAGTTCAATTTGAGCTCCGTGACGCACGCGTGAGCGCAGCGATAGGGAATCTCCCTTTCCCTATACAAATAATTAATTTTCTGTATACCGTTTCTTCGGGCTATGTCGGTGACCCCAGTTCTACTGCGGATATCCTCATTTCTGATTCTATCACGCAGAGAAACCCCGAGCATAGCCCTCTCCATTGCCCTCTGGGTGACCTTGAGCCTTCTTATGAGGCCCATCGTAAGCGCCCACGTCTCGGAACCATAAGTCATCACTGGCAACACACACTGGTCGAAGACTTTCGACTTAAGACACTGCAGTAATTTGGACGAAAAGACACTGCGAAGCTTCCCGAACGCTGCCCAGCCGAGTCGGATTCGACGATTGACCTCTTTCTCGAAGTTGGACCTACCTAACTGGACTGTTTGTCCCAGGTATACATAATGGTCAACAACTTCGAGCGCAGAGCCTCCGATTATTACTGGAGTTGGCACAACATGGACGTTGGACATGATCTTCGTCCTGTCCATGTTCATTTTCAGACCAACTCGATCGGAAACTCTGCTGAGGTCAACGAGCATAGCACCTCAGTGCTACCTCAGTCTTCCATGGTCTCGGCCATAACTACTATATCGTCGGTAAATCGAAGGTGAGTGATGTACTCGCCATTTACATTGATGCCTCGTCCTTTCCAGTCCAGCACCTTGAAGGCATCCTCCAATTCAGCGGTGAACAGCTTCGGAGAGATTACGTCTCCTGGTCTGGCTCCCCGCTGCAGTGGGATAGGCATCGTGGTCTGGTCCTGTAGTCGGACGGACATGGTGGCATTTTCGTACAAACACTTCAACACTTCGATGTACCGGTAGTCAGCTTGGCGCCTCTGGAGAGACTGCAGCACAGCCCAAGTTTCGATCGAATCGAAGGCTTTCTCGTAGGGGTCACCGACATAGCCCGAAGAATTGCGAACCTTAAGTGGCAGTGGGCGGGGCACATTGCTCGCAGGACTGATGGCCGATGGGGCAAGAAAGTCCTGGAGCGGCGTCCGCGAACCGGTAGACGAGCTGTCGGTAGGCCTCCAACAAGATGGAGTGACGACCTTGTAAAGGTCGCGGGAACACGGTGGATGCGAGTGGCACAGGACCGGTCTGAGTGGCGCGCCTTGGGGGAGGCCTATGTCCAGCAGTGAACGTCTAACGGCTGAAATGATGATGATGATAACGTTTCTAATAGAGCCCCAGACCGACCAAAACGACCCCCCCCCCCCCCCGCATTTACGGTACCATGAATCGTTTCGGTGCGATCGATCGTTTGCTTGTATCAGCACGAAGCGATTGGTTCAGTTCCCACGATTAAATTAATTAAATTAAAAATTGTTTATTCAATCACCAACAACTGACAATTACAGGGGTGGGAGCCTCTTTTTAAGTATACGAAGATACCTGTGCTAAGAGGCCACCGCTCTTCCTTAAGTGGTAACTGCTTATTTAAAAAAAAAAAGAAAAAATGCAATTAGTTAAAAATAAAACAATTTGAGCATGCAAAGGATTGAGTACTTAAAGTAAAGTGCGTGTGTGAGTGTGTGTGCATAGGTATGTGTATGTGTGTGCGTGTATGTGTGCGAGTGTATGTGTGTGTATGTGTGTGTGTATATATGTGTGTGTTTGTCTAAGTGCGTGCGTGAGTCTGTGAGTATTGCATGAATATAGGAATGTGTACAGGCGTATGTGATGTGTCTTAGTGAGTACAATCTTACAATTATTACACAATATTCAATAATAGCTTTTCAGTTTCTTCATAGGTTTTATGCATGAGCCAATTTATTACTTTAATTTTACATTGCCGGTATGTACAAGAATATATATCTATATGGTTATTGAGGAGGTTATATAATTTTGAGGATTGTGCACCAAATTGTCTTCTAGCAAATGCAGTTTTTTTTATCTGAGTCATAATTACATTACATTTCTTTTTTCTTTTAGGTGTATTAACTATATATTTCGTAGATTTATGTTGTCTTAAGATAGCACTCAATATGTACAGTTTCCTTACAGATAGGAGATTACACAAAGAATACAGTTCAGTGGTAGGAAATCTGTAAGGTTTACAATGCATTACTTTCAGCAATGATCTTTGGGCTCTTTCTAGGCTTAGGAACTTGGTCTTTGTGGCACCTCCCCATACAGGTATGCAATATACAATTATAGATTGAGCTAAAGTTACATATATTTGGTTTAGGAGATTCTTTGTAGTTACATGTCTTAAATTCTTAAAAATCCATATAAGTTTTCGTATCCGTGTCATGATCAATTCGCTGTGATTGTGCCAAGTTAAGCGCTGATCCATCATTATACCTAGATACTTGGTACAATCTACTTTTTCTATAATGGAGCAAGAGCAATTTGAATTATCTCTATTACCACATGTATGTATGTAAATTCTGAAGTCTGTGTTTGGTTGGGTCCGATTATAGTTAGTAAAACAGATGTAATTAGTTTTAGCTGTATTTAGTGTAAGTAAGTTATTATTAAGCCACTGCGCGATTTTTATCAGCCCATTCTCAGCATTTATGCGAACTTCATCCCAAGAATCACCAGAGAAAACAACGGCGGTATCATCTGCATAGGCAAAGATGCGTGCTTCTTTAAGTTTCATGTTACAAAGACTATTAATGTAAAGTAAAAATAATGTTGGACCTAGGACGCTTCCTTGAGGAACACCATACGTTACGTCACACTCATCACTGATATATTCTCCTATTTTTACTCTTTGCTTCCGGTTTTGAAGGTAGTCCTTTAGCAGTAATAATGGAGTGCCTCGTATACCAACACTCTCCATAGTGTTAATAAGAGTGGGAATAGAGACAGTGTCGAAAGCTTTCTTAAGATCTAAGAATACTGTGATACATTTTTTGCGCTTATCTACTAGGTCGACAATTAAGGAAGTGAGAGATAATACAGCATCTTCAGTCGAGAGTCCTTGGCGAAATCCATATTGAGACTCGGAGAGTATATTAAATTTGTTAAGATAGGTTACAAGTTTTTTGTTTATTAATTTCTCTAATATCTTTGCAATAGCCGGTAATACAGATATCGGTCTGTAGTCTGACATGTTTTCTTTGGAACCACCTTTAAATACAGGCGTGATTATCGCTTGTTTGAGTAGTTCTGGGAAAATTCCTTGTTTAAAACACTCATTAGCTAAGTGAGAGATAATAGGTACCACCATGTCACTAGCCATTTTAAGAAAATGGGTAGGAATATTGTCCCATCCTGGGGCACTATTTGATTTTAAGTTCATAAGAGTATTAAAAACTTCAATGGGGTCAGTATCAAACAGTACAAATGAAGAGGTAAATTGATCAGAATTAGTAATAATGTTATTATCAAGAGTTTTAGTTTGTAAAATAGTTTCAGCCAAAATTTTACCAATATTGGACAAATAATTGTTTACAGCATTGACTGAATCTAAGGGTGAGGTTTTAATATCGAGTAGTTCTAAATTGTCATTATTAAGTGTTTTACGATTTGAAATACTATTTATACTTTTCCATAGTGTTTTGGGATTTTTACTAGCTTTAATTAAGTGTTGTTTTTCATATTGTCGTCTTAACTTTTTTATTAAATTGTTGCAATAGTTCCGGTATCTTTTATATGTGATTTTTAAAGTTACATTGTCGGGATTGTTTCTTAACTTTCTTTGCATAGCGTTTCTATTCCGAATACAGCGCAGGATTCCTGGAGTTATCCAGGGTTTGATGATGCGATTCATTCTAGGTACTAAATATGTAATGGTGTTTTCCATCAGACATTTTTTTAATTTATTTATTAGTAAGTATGTTAAATTATTAATATTTTTCAATGTGAATAGTTCAGTAAGATTGTCTTTAGAGAAATCAAGTAGCGCTTTTTCAAAATTTATAATGGTTTTAATTTTTTGTGGAGGAATAATATTTTTGATGGGTGTCACTTTAAGGAATATCATGAAATGGTCAGTAATAGTAGCATCCAATACTAGTATAACCGCCTTTGATTTTTGTTCTAATTTTAATATAAAATGGTCAAGACAATTTCTACCCCTAGTGGGTAAGAGGTGTCCAGGAAGTAGACCTAGCATTGCTAACATGTTCAAGTAGTTTAATCTGTTTGTACTTTCCTGGGCATAATTGTCACAATTGTCTATAAGATTTATGTTTATATCTCCCGCTAGAATTATGTTTTTATGTGTTTTTATAGATTCTAAATGTGAATTAAGTGAAGTTATGAAGTTATCAGCATTGCTATTGGAGGGGGAGCGGTAAATTCCGAGTATTTTTATATTTGAAATGGTGACTTCCAGACACGAAGCATGAGTCAATGATATTTCTCTTACTTTAATTTTATGTATATTTTTAATGTAGATAACAACACCATCATTTTGGTTAAGGTGTTTAGTCGTATAAAAAGTTAAATAACCATCAAGAGGCGGTACAGGTTTAGAAGGGCTTAATCTACATTCACTTAGTATTATAAGGTCGACCTTAAATTTGAAATTTGCTAATGTTAATTGAAGGTCGTCTAAGTTACTATAGACACTTCGTATGTTTTGAGAGATAATAGTTAGACCAGATTTATTTATATTTATAAATTTAGTGATTTCTTCTGTTTTACAACTTTTAGAATGTGCGACTGATAAGTCGTCTAACTGTTTTAGTGTAAAGAGTGTGCTATCCATAATTTATGATGGAATTCCAGAGTTTTCTCACAGCATGTACAAAAAGTTAAAAAGGTTAAAGATTTCATATTTAGGGGTACAAAACTGATCGAGTGTACGCATTGACGAGTGTGTATTTTACGTGTATGTAGTACAAATAAGATATGTATGAGTGTATATGCAAAAATTTGGTTTAGAATATATAGTAGGTAATGCGCAGCATAAATACATAGCGGCCTATACAGGATGCAAATATTAAACGGACTCGTGTGTTGTGGTTTGTTTGAGACCCGGAGGCGAGATAAGTGTTTAAGTGTGAGTTTGCGGTGAGTTAGGTTCCTATATACAACAAAGATATAATCACGCATAAATTTAACTTTGTTTACAGCTACTGTGGAATTCATTGTATTAAGAGAGTACCAATATTTGCAAAATAGTGCAGACAGTCACGCTTCCTGAAATAGTCTTTGCACCTGTGCCTCATTCTGGATGTGGATAATGCGCGAAGTCTCACTTTTTCTAACGAAGATTTTTCCGAAGTTGGTCCAGCAGAATGTGTAACCCTTGGATCTAGCAAGATCTCTTGCCAAGAAGCGGAGCCGGGACGCTCTGGCAGTTAACTGTTCAGTTACATATACAGGGGTGCTCTCCTGTTTTTTGTGGCCGAGGTGCTTAGCACAAAGTTTATCACTAGGTGATCTGTTATTATGTTCTTTGCATTTCTGCAGAAGGTCCGCTTTCTTGATAACAGATACCATCTCCACGACAATTGGAGAGTTTTGCTTGTCCTCTTGCTTAGCTCGCACTCTATATATGTCTGAAATGTCTGTGGGGGAGACCGAGCATCCCACAGATACAGACAGCTGCTCCACCATGTTCACCAAGTCAGCTCTAGATTCTTTTTCCACTTTGGGTACATTTTTAATTTCTATATGTTTCTTCTTACTTTCTCTTTGCAGGTCCTCAATCTTATCTTCGAGTAAGTTAATGTATTCCCTGTCTTTCTGTTTGTCTAATTCTAGTTTCTCAACTTTCTTCTTGAGGTCTTCAGTTTGCGCCGAGAGAAATTCAAGGGATTTCTCAATATTATTGTTTGATTCTTTTATTTCCATTAATGTTGGTGTAATAGTCTTGAGCTCACTTTGCTGAGATGTCATGAGATTTTTTATCATCTGCCTCATTTCCTCTTTGAATTTCTCCAATTCAGTTCCTGGACTCTCTCGCTGTCTCTTGTTATTGCGTTGGGTCATAGTCGGTGTTTGTAAGCCAGGACTGAGGACTGACCTGGAAGTACATGCAGTTGTCGATGATTGGGTGGAATCATCATTCTTCGCGCCCGCTTCGTCTTCTTGTGCACTGGTTGGTAAGGGGGATGGAGGCGGGGTACGCCTTAGCGGCATGTCCGTGAGAATGTTTGACGACACTTACCAGGCAATTAGCAATCTAAGCAGACAAGCGTAGCGGTTAAGCTCCTACAAGCGAGAGGTCACGCTAAAGTAGCCGCAATCGACAGTTTCGTACAAATTGGCTATCCGTCCAGTGTAACTTGACCTTCCAGTGAACGGGGTCAAGCTAAAATTGCTGAAATCGACCGTTCCAAACAAATCCGCCTTGCGTCCAGTATAACTTGACCTCCGTTTTTAAAGATGTTGTTTTGTTTACATCCAGTTAAACTCACAGTTCCACGATGCACGGGTACCAGGTTGGCATAAAGGGCCGAAGCTTTTACTTGTCACACTACACTGCCGGTGTTAGTCACCTCTTCATAGTTTATGCACTCCTAATATTGAAGAACTATTTTTCGACTTTATTTTAATTTAATTTTTTGAATAAATATGCGAATAAAGTTTGTGAGCACGTCAAAACCTTTCGGCGGTCCGGGGGGAAGAGGGAATGACCAGAATGACCACTATCCACAACGGCCATTTCCAAAACTACTAAGTACTTTTAAACTACTTAACTTCACTACACTGTCAAATGTGACTGAACGGGTAATTGGATCAAAGGTGTGAGGTAGGGTTAGGTTCGTTAAAAGGAACCCGTCGACATGGGCGTTGGGCGTACGGGGGGGGGGGGGGATCTTGGTCTTCCCATACAAAATGCCCCGAAAAAATTATCTGAAGCTGAATATGCGCTTGCCCCACCCCTGGCCTGAATGAGAAGCTGGGTACGCCCATGCCCGTCTACTCAGTCACATTCCTAAGTCTTTGCATATTCAACATTATTGTGGAAAGTGGTGATTCTGGGAAATGTGGTAAGTGGACAATGCGGGACAAAACGCGAGTGAGTGATACGCCGTGTTGCCAATCAATTTAGCAGATATGTAGGATATCGTTATTTGAGATATGACAAATGCCATATACTAATTTACATTTGCCCCCATTATTTAATTTGAATTATATTTGTATCGATTAAATAAATAATGGTAGCGGCGAAACTTTTTCGTGTGATAATTAAATCGGTACGATTTCTATTTTATTTCAGAAATAAATAAACAGAGCTTGGCGGTGGGTTTGTCGAGAGTGGGTAATCCAGACCAAAGGATAGCGGCGATGTCGATAGAGGAGATGACGCGGTGCGAGCTGGGCGCGCCGCTGCACAGCCTGGTGCTGCCCGCGCCGCGCCTGCACCCCGTCGAGGCCGACTACCTCGCGCAGTTCACTTCATCCCACAAATAAAACCATATTAAACATGGCAAGAATCTATGTGATTTCGTTTCTCATTTCAATGATATGTAAATTTACCCTCGAGTATAATATAAACATTTCAATGAAGTAGAATTAATATATTTGTTATTTACAATTAAACCAATAAAACCGAGATATAAACAGAATCCGAGCTGTTACTACATGAATTCACATTCATCAAACTCATTATTGGTCCTCAAGCTACCACAAATTACAATAACTAAATTATTTAAATCATTCTGAATCATATGTTAAAAGGTACATTAATTATTTATTTGGTCTAAGTTTTCACAATTATAAATAGTGAGAGTAATGATAATTATAAGAATATACAATTAACGGAATGTAGAGATACCAACCGGTGGATAAATAACAATTCACCTATTAATCGGTATACATCAAATATCTATATAATAAAACTGGATAATGGTGGGTCACATTTATAATTAATAGTTAAAAGAGGCATGGCTTATATTCATAATATGGAATTGTATACTATATAACACTAGGACATTCATTAATTTTAATTATACAGTCTTTAGACTTAATCGTCAGGGGTACATACAATAGTTTTTTTTAATAATGTAAGACAAATTTTATATAAGTCGTGCTTCCTATTCGTCGAGTGAGATTACAAAATAGTGAACTATATAAATAGACATCGATTTAGA
>OZ020288.1:4816297-4876930 GCA_963971205.1 Aethes cnicana
TGATTCTTGTTTTGTCAATTCGCGAAGTCACCCAGTGTTGCAAAGTACATTTTTGTTGTGTAGCAACACTAGCAAACCCCGCGGAGCCAGCGCCGCCGGCGCCAAGCCCGAGCCGGCGCCGAGCACGTCGGCGCGCCCGCCGTCGCCCGCGCCCTCCTCCAGCAAAGCGCCGATGCAAGCTCCAGACTCTGCCACCGCCATGGACTCTAACAGGTGACCGACCTGACCCACGCAGCATTGTCTGTGAGACTGGGACTAGTTATCTCTTAACGTGTCGAGCCAGTGGGCCTGGCGTCCAAGCCAGATTCCTCCAGCAAAGCGCCGATGCAAGCTCCAGACTCTGCCACCGCCATGGACTCTAACAGGTGACCGACCTGACCCACGCAGCATTGTCTGTGAGACTGGGACTAGTTATCTCTAACGTGTCGAGCCAGTGGGCCAGGCGTCCAAGCCAGATTCCTCCAGCAAAGCGCCGATGCAAGCTCCAGACTCTGCCACCGCCATGGATTCTAACAGGTGACCGACCTGACCCACGCAGCATTGTCTGTGAGACTGGAGTAGTTATCTCTAACGTGTCGAGCCAGCGGGCCAGGCGTCCAAGCCAGATTCCTCCAGCAAAGCGCCGATGCAAGCTCCAGACTCTGCCACTGCCATGGACTCTAACAGGTGACCGACCTGACCCAGCTGCGTTTGCCCGCCCACTACTATCACCTACAATCGCAGTACCTATACCACGAGATTTGAAGTCACGCACACAATAATACGTCATGTAAGGACATCGGGATTTTGAATTGTTCTTTTTTCGTACAGATGCCGTTTGTTCATGTAAATGTGTGGTGTGTCATTCACCTCAACTCTCGTGGCGATACCTGTTGAGTGCGGTTGGGGTATAGACTCCGACCGCATTTGCAATCACTGGGGGGTTTACACAGTTTACCCGCAGGTCTGCTTTAGTGTGTAACAATAACAAACAGTGGTTAGTAGAGGTTACACACTACTAGATCGAGTTGGAAACGTGGTATATTTTTTATTATTGCAACAATTTAAATCTACATTACGAATGACATTTCTTTCGGTGTTAATAAGGTCGTATGTTTTACTTTTTTTTCAGAGAGAAGACTGACTCCGACGCAGAAGAGCTAAGAAGACGTAGATTGCAGAAATTCACGTTGGATAAATGAGCTTTCGATGTAGGACCTTTTGTTCCGATTTAACAATAATGCAGTCCGTCAAAAACGAGTAGAAAATAAGGAAGAGTGCTTACTAACGCGCGTTAACATGGCAACATATTTTTTAGCGTTCGCATAACTTATCTTTGACGTTAGATTCCATTTCATATCAAAATCGGTTTCCGACAAGTGTGAATAGCTTCATATAAAATGCTCTGCCTCTGGAACCTCCAATTAATATACGGATTTGACACCCGACAAGTCGAAACCCCGGCCTTTACTTTAAATAAGCGGCCAACGCTGTTATTACGTAGAAACGTCGCGTTTTCTATACTGTAAAATTCAGACGGTTTGGAGAAACCGGCTCGATATTTTTTAATTTTTCACGCTGTACTCTCGCCCCGTTCCAGTATGTTTGTGTCATGAAATGGAAATTGTTATTTATCATGGACGACCCATCAAGGTATAAATATGCTGAAGTGTTTATTTAAGTTTGAGGAGAGTTTTAGTGAGAAATAGACATTTAACATTTGACTTGCCGAATGAAAGGAAATGGTAGTATAAATTTGATAGCCTACCAAATCGGAAATAATTTTATAAAATTTCCATCATAGGAATTAAATATCCATATTTCCATAAGCGTAAACGTATTTTGTATGATTGTTAATCTGTTTGCTGTGCTTACAAAATTATACTAAAGAGATATGTACTGATGTCGTTCTGTACTTTTACATTAATTTTCATAATTTTTGTATAACAAACAACTATTCAGACTGCTAAAACGACGCATGTGCAGTCGAGTTCATTGATAAGTGTTTAGACTTTTGGACCTTATTAAAAAGGCATAAGGTGCAAAAGTGTATACATATTGGGGAACCCGACTGTACTAAAAACGTTAGTCATTTAATGTATTTCTACATGCTGCAGTTAAACCGGATTTCCTTGTTGTATTTCTTAAATATTTTATTTAATATATCTACAAATGTGATTTAACACATTACTTTCGACTACTGCGTATTTATGTTAGATAGTCATTTTAATCTTTTCGGCGCCTCGCCAATTTAAACACAGTGGCCATTTGAATTGTTGGCATGCTTGTGATCATGTTGTCTAATTATTAAAAAAAACTGACGAATGTGGTGGGGAAATTTGACATTTTGTAGGTAGTATTGCGGAATCGATCGCAAAATAATAATACGAAACTTATGATCCGCGGTTTCAAATAATTTTATTTGCAATAAAAAAAGGTAAAATATAATTTATAGGTAGTCCTTGCAAACCACGGCTGCCCCTGGCCTGGCGCTTGGTCGTGTACAGGCGGTCGGGATTTGCAAGAACTGTAGTCACTTACCAATAATATTGTTCTTTTGTTTTCTCAAATAATTTAGCTACTCTAGCAAAAACGAAAAATATCTATCTCTATTGAAACATGTTGATGGTGGCTCTGTACTCTTTTTTGACGCACTCTATTTGATGTAAAAAGTGTTTCGATAAATGTAAGCATTGTGTATTCTTATCCAAAAAAATGTATTTATGTTCTTGTAAATATAAAGAGATATGCACATGAATACAATAAATACTACTTTACTTTCTATCATCACACATTCATTAGTTATTAGTTTAGACAAATAGTAAAACAAATTTCAGTCCTATAATTATTATTTAATCTACAAAATTTACACATCATCTTAACAGTTATAGAAGGCATTTATATAACCATATATTTTAGGGTTATAGTTTTCTAACACGGGCATCCCACTGAAGTACCGACTTGAGTCATACAGCTTCATATTGTTCTTGCAATACCAAATGTTTTTGGTGCCATCCTTGCCATCTACATTCAAGGTGTTCAGTTCAAGAACACCGAAATGATAAAGCTGCCCGTCAGTATGGATGCAGTTTATATATACTGGTTCAGGTAAATCTTTTACATTCTCCTGTAATTAATTTGTATGATTAGTATCGGTAAGATAAGAAATAAATTATTTAAATTGCTTTAGTAGTTTTTACCCCATGTATCTGTTTGGCGTATGCACTGGCCACAGTAAACGCGTGCGTCAGTGAGCGTCCCAAGACTTGATTTGGTGTAACAGGGGTCTCATAGATGTTATGTACTTCGCTCAGGTTAAAATGCAGCCAAGTTGTATGTGGATGCTTGACACTTACAGTAGATTTGAATGCTGTAATAGTTACAAAGAAATTAACGCACAAAATGCAATGGGGAAACATGTTTAAATAATTAGGAGAGGCCTAAGTTAATTAGCGGTGGACATCTTTCAGCTGACATGATGACTTAAATCCATCTTAAATCATATCATATCCAGGATGGCAAAATACTGAAGCTAGTACTGAATTAATATGTATACTGAAGGCAAAAAAGTTCCATGTTGCATGCTAGCATTACTATGTAACAATAAATTCATTCAATATAAATTTTAACAACAAATTCAGTACTGTGAAAAAATCCATTAAATAGTGGTAGGATTAAAAGACCCTTCCAGAATTCCAGATTAACTCGTATATTCTAGGATTATGTTATCAAATTAGTTTTGTATACTGCAAATAATACTTACGGTATTTGCTATTCTCAGAGTAAAAATGTTGAGGTGGTAAGGTGACAGTATGTGTCACAGGGTATAAGTCAGGTATTTCAACAAATGGTGTGCCCGCATCGGAAACTTCATGTTTTAATGGTTTGTTGCTGGTCACCAATATATTGGACAAACCTTGAAACTGAATCAATTCATCTTCTTTATCGAAAATTGTTCGGCTCTCAACATCATTGGAGACATATTTTGATTCAGTGACGTCTGAATCACTACTTTTCTCAACAAGTTGAAGGAGTTTATTAGTTATTATAATGCTGAAAAAAAGACAGTAATAATGCTTATAAGTTTTTACCATTCTAATCTCAATTTCACTACGACATAAAATGACAAAGGTAGGTTTTTAATTTCTATTTATCTAACTAACCCAGCTTCACACTAGTAGAGCATCAGATGATACACCAAATTCTTCCTCAAGATCAACTACATGAAAATCTGTTCAGTAGTTTTTAACTTTATAATAGGTAGTGATTTTGCAGCATCAACCTTACTGTTATTTTAACTTGTGACCTGTCTCACAGCTTTCTACTTACTTGCGTCTTTTGTCTGTAATCCCTAATATTCTAGGAAAGTTATAAGCTGGTCGCTCAGGATCTTTCTTTTTGGGCAACTTCTTCTGTTCGCAATCAAATACATTTGCTGACAAGATTGCCTTCTTGACACATTCATGTAAAGCTTTTGGGGCAGGAACAATAGCTAGCTCCTCTATTTTCGCTGGCAGGGTATCCTCAGCTATGATAGTTTTGGTAAGGACCTGAGCTTGAGAGATGCCCTCGAGAAGCACATTAGTGCTTCGAAGAGTGTAGCATGGTCTTTCTTTGTACTCCGGATGGCTACTGTCAAGTGGTGGCGGTCGAGGATTAGGGCCTATGATCTCAACCCTGGAAATAATTGTTTCATTTAAATATAATATTGTATCAGTAAGTGAATTATGCTTTAAGTTAGTCGAAGCAACTTATTTAGATGACCCTTCACTATAAAATTTTGAATCATCATAATTGATAAGGTTTAATTTAAGACAAAGGCAGAGGAAGCAGAAATATAATATGTTGGACGCTGCAGTGGTTTGCATGATATTTACCGTTCAAAAGGTCCCGGCTTTCCTTTCACAAACTCTAAAGCGTCTTCAACAGGGATTCCTCTCGCCCTCAACTTCTCTTCGACACCGCTATTTACGGGAACTCGCTTTCCTTGAATAAGCCAATGCTTCTTGAACATAAAGCCAATATGCTGGCGGTTCAATACGCTTGTTAACCTCATTTTTTCTTGGTTTACGCGAGTGATATTATGATATAATAATTATTAAAAACTATTCGTGAGGATATAACCCAAAAAACAGATTGGTTGACGTTTCTGACACTGACATATGTGACATTTTAATGCTAAGTCGGTAAGGATCATAAGGCCATAAAGCCAATATCTAAATTTTTTAAATCTAACATTGACAGTATACTGTCTATTTATAAATCGGTTTGATTCTAAATATCAAGTATATATTACATTTAAACATTAAGTTTTTTATCATTATTGCTTACCTATAATATAAATAAGAACAGCTGTTTAGTTGGTGACTGGAAAAACGCCTATAACTAACCTCTGCTAAACCTATCAGCGCGAAGTTTAATGAAATAATAATTGCACCTTGCTTGCAAGATTGTTTCATGAGAGATCTACTTATCAGATCGATTAGTAGGTATCATTTTAATTTACCACTGAGCTTCTCGGCGAAGGAAATCTTCGCGAGAAAACCTGCACGCATCTGCGAAGTTATTCAAGGATGTGCGTGAAATTTCCAATCCGCACTGGGCTCACGTGTGTGTATAGCCCAAACCCTCTTGTGATGAGAAGAGGAAATCAGTGCCCACGGGTGACATTTGTCGCCCGCGACAGTTACGTCACTCTGTCAAGTCCAAGGAGATACGGAGATCTATCGAGATGCGCCTTAGATTAAGTATGGATTGAGCGAACCACCTCAACAACATCCTATTTAGCTAAGTATAGCGGGGTAAGACCGGAGGGGGTGTAAGACCGTATGCATGAAACAACTCCTAAATGCGACCATATTTTTTAACGGTGGCAACATGATGTAGGACGTCATTTTGTCCTCTATCGTTCACTAGTTCCCGTTTGCTGCTACGACGATGCGGACGTGTGCTACGTGCTACGCTAGAGAACAACGTAATTTTTGTCTTTTTTGCTTCCATCCGATCTTTCCCTTGTACTTTTATTTAATTATTTTGCCGAAAATATAGCTTGTTATATCATTATCTCATATGGATACTGATTTTTTCGCAGTGATGGCTAAATTCATCTAATTAAGACTCGCTTAAGACGCCTATTAACTGAAATCCGGTGTTCCCCCTCACGGGTGAAGATCGAATGAAATCATCCGGTCTCTGCCGGAATAAAAAGAAGCAAGTGGTTCTCAAACATTTTACTTCATGAATGTTTTATCTGCAAAATGTTTAGAAACCTCACTACATTAGTTTGCAGTGATTTTTCATTCACTATACTTACTATTCTGTCTTTGTACTTATTTGATATAAAAAAATGGTCAAAGCTGTTTTTTACCTTTACTACATCACAATAGCGCAATATTAATGAAATTTAAGTATAATAAACCAACATAAAATCAGTGATGCCATTCTTCATTACGTATTATTTGACATCTTGTATATGACTACATAAAAGCGGTACGAAGTTCGCCGGGTCACCTAGTATACTAATACTATTTCAACCCACTCTGGACTATTTTATCATTTCTACTAAACTTATGCATCAGAATTACTGTATCTCATAAACTCGGCCAATGCGCCCATGGCCATTTAAACATCTATACTTCGATATTTTTATATTGTAAAACCGAGAGTATGGGGAGACCTGGGCAAGTCTACTTTTTATCCTGGAAATATGCATAGTACCCTACCCTATAACCAAATTCCACGCAGACGAAGTCGAGGGCAGAAGCTAGTACGTAGTATATGCTTACACTAAACTTTATACTCCATATCATTAATTTTGACAAAAGTCGAATCCATCCGACCTTTCCCTCGTAAGGCGAATGATTCATTTTATGGCGAGACAAAGTTTGAGAACCCTAAAATGTAAAAAAATCAAGGTCTGGGGTAAGATCGGACGCAAAACAGTACAAAAATAAGAAATCGATTGGAACATTTGTCTTCAAAGTTATTTCATGCTGGTTTTTTTATATGTTTTAGAGCGTTAAACATCGGATAAATCTCTTTTATGCACCTTCTTCTCAAAGCGATAGAAATGGTTTTAAAAATACGTCCGTTCTTACCCCCGAAGGTCATTTTTTTACTATGGTCAAAAAAAAGTTAGTCTTGTTTTTACAAGCTTTAAAAACAGAAACTGTTGAGTTTACAAGAATACACTAACATTTACATGTATGTGTCGTTTTTTAAACTAACGATTGCTTTTTATTTCATTGTTTTATCTTAAATAGATGTCAAGAAAATAAAAATCTTGCAACCCTTGTTCAATTGGTCTCGAATCCGTCCGTTCTTACCCCGCTATACCTTACTACCTACTCCTATTTATTTATGTAAGAGGGTGCGCCCACGGGTGACTTTTTCTTCAGTTCGCTATGGAGACGTGCGACTTTTGAGGTGACAAACTTTTTGTCACGGCGACAAACAGAGGCGGCCTTAGGGGGGGGGGGGGGGGCGAAGCGGGCAACCGCCCGGGGCCTCGCGCTCGTAGGGGCCTCGCGCAGGCTTACGATAATCCAGGTAAAAAAAAATACTAATTAAATATTTAGTACTCTGTGCTGCCTAGTAAAAATCTATATACAATTTTCACCCCTTATAGTATTCGTTCTGAAGTCGTAAATAACGTAACATACAATATTATTTATTCAGTAAAGCGTGAATTATTACAACAAATCGGCCAAGTACGTGTCGGGCCACGCACAGTGTAGGGTTCCGTAGTTGCCTAGTATTTAATGCACAACATTTTTACTTCGACGAGTACTTTTTTTCAAGTTGGTCGGCTATTACCCGTTGACTTGTACAGTCTACTTAGCAATTTTCCTGTCAATTTTTAGTTATGTACAGTATGCCCTTAGATAAAGTGCACAAACAATTAGGGATGAAACGTGATATTTTTTCGATGAAAACTGTCCCCGAGGGAATCAAGACACATCAGTTCTTCAGAGGACTTTTAATAACTCTGACATATAAAACAAACATCTCTATCAAAACATTTTTTTTTATATTTATAAAAAATCCTAACCTATGGCCACCATTGCCGACAAAAACAATAAAATGAAAAAACCTGAAATATTTTTATAATTACAAAAACGCAATATATCTGCCCTCCTGGGTGTCGTATTGACCGCGGGATTTAACACAAAGCGTTATTGATGTTATTTAAATGAAAAAAATGCAAAAAAAAAACAAAATTATAAAAAAGCTGCCTTTTTAACGTGACACTGCAGCCAGCCTTCTGAGCACCGTGCCACAAGTCAGCGATTTTTTCGTTTTTTTTTTCATTTTTATTTTTTATTTCTAGCAGTATTTTAACTATTTAATGTCCGACGTATTTTTTTCATCTAATGTACTTAATACGATTTCTTTATTGTTAAATACCCCGCCTGATTATCACAATGATTTAAACCAAAAAAGCACGTTTTATTCTCGATTTACTCAAAATAAAGATAAATAATGAAAAAATAACGAGATTATATTTTTTTTATCGATAAAATAACATCCCGTTTCATCCCTATTCATTTTGGAACTTTATCCAGGGAAACTGTATACTACTTCCATAAATACCACCACCCCCCCGCGTGTAAGGCCACCCAGGGCCGAGGGCCTCGCAAAGATCTATTTGCCCGGGGCCTCGCAAGCGCCAAGGCCGCCTCTGGCGACAAAGGTCACCCGTGGGCGCACCCTCTTACATAAATAAATAGGATGTTGTTGAGGTGGTTCGCTCAATCCTGATGCTCCGGATATCAAGTAGGTAGGTATATGGAATGGAGTGGAGGGATTAAAAGAGTACTTTTACAAAGAAAAGAACAAGTGATTTCGTAAATATATATTTTTAATTTTATATCTTCCATCAATACATACAACTACACTTATACATTCAAATTTGGCCATAACTACAAAATAAGGTCTCACTTCGTAATGGCAGGTCGCTTATTGAAGTACAGGAGTGGAAGGAGATGTATCTAGGACCTAGACTACCTACTGGCACTAGGGAACGGGGAAGACAATATTTTCAATTTTTCAGTAAAGTTTCAAAAATGTCGCGCAACCAGCACCGTGCCTAGAACATAGTTCACCCAACATTGAACAGCATTGCACGCCTTTAACAACAGTAGGTATGATATTGATGGAGGAAAGATATTTTACAAAATAAACCTTAACGAAATATCTTCGGTGTATGCTAGGAGCTATAAAAATTGAAAATAATACAACTAATTAATTTCATTACTAGTAGACGTTATATTTCGTTACCACGAGATCAGCGACCACGTCGCCCGGTGTTGTGCCCGCAGGCACACAAGAATGATCTTTATCCGTGGTGCCCTTAGGTGCATTTTAGTATAATTAATTAGTCGGTACAACTAGTCTGAAAATGGCATTCTTGCGAAAAGTTGATAGCAAAATAAAAAAACCTCATAGTGGGTACCACTTTTAGGAGTAACTGTACCTGCCAACGGTTAGTCGTAAGCCTTTGGTTGATTTACTCTTGCCAATGGTGGGTATAGGGTAGTTCTACAGATTTTACAATCTTTGGACTTTCAAAATAATTTTCGTATTAAAAAAAAAACTTTCTTCACCATTCGATTCTAACTATGCTTTATTCTACCGCATATGCGTAGGCAGCTCACTGACGTCGAGACGGCCAGGTTAGTCTATTATAGTTATTTCCATAGTGTCATGTCTTACGGAATTATACTTTGGGGGAGAGCAGCTGACATTCAAACCATCTTTGTGTTGCAAAAGCGGGCTGTACGTGCAATATATCAACTTGGGTCTCGGGTCTCCCTTAGAGAAAAATTCAAGGAGATAAACATTCTTACCGTTGCGTCACTATACATATTTGAAAATATCATGTATGCTCGTAAGAACTTGCACGACTTTAAGCATAACAGTGATGTTCACAATTTTAACACTAGGAATAAGGATAAACTTTTTGTTACTGGTTACCGTCTTCGTAAAGTGAGCTCTTCGTTTGTTGGGAACTGTATACGATTTTATAACAAATTGCCTTCTGATGTTGCTAATATGCCATTTAAAAAGTTCAAGTCGTTCATTAAGTGCCGCCTTTTAAAGAAGGCATATTATTCGGTGAATGACTTTTTAGATGATAAGAATCCTTTTAAGCCAACTGTTTAGGTTATTATTATTGACTAGTAACATGATATGTGTCTCGCTGGGCAAATATTAACTCTTTTTTTCTCTCACTACCAAATTTGTCCAGCAGCTGGAGCATGTCATGCTCGCTTTAAGGTCCTTGCTTACAGCGGCGTCGTTGATCGGGTCGCCACCTTCCCTAAGAAATGGTTGAGGGAGGCGATGGCTGAGATACGCGTCACGCTCGTGAACGGGTGCTGTCTGTGGGGTCCGGTCTGTTCATGCTTGCAAGGACGTTTAAAAATAATCATTAGCTTTAAATAGATTACTAAGTCAAACATTTTAAGCGAGAGACCTCATCATGTTCTTATTGACATGTATTAATGAACTCTTTTATACATGATGTATTTCATTATTTATTGACATTTTGAGACTGTCGACATCTATGGAATTTATATTTATTTGACAATGGAGGCCATCTCCATAATATTTTTTTTTTCTGGACCCTTGGAGACTATACATCTCTAAGATCTTAGATTTAAGTTTAAGTTAGGGACTATACATCCCTTTAATGTAATTGTAGTACGTACCGATATGTATATTTTATACATGTAATGTAAGTGTTATAACTATGTGTAAATTTTGAAAAAAGGCCTTCTGCTTGAGTTTGTTGCGGCGCTTCTTCTCAAGCAATGGGTCTAGGAAGCGCTAGTAAATTCTTTTCTGACGTGTAAAAGTGCCCCTATGTGGCCAATTTGCTGAATAAATGATTGAATTGAATTGAATTGAACATATTGCAACAATTTGCGAATCAAACATACAACACTTAATACTTACTATAATATAATACCTAATTGTATTTTTATAAAGTACCTAACAAAATTAACTTATATTTACAGTTACCATTAAATTTATAGCAGAATTTTCCTATTTCAGTACTCAAGTATTCATATTCGTAATTATATATCTTTTCATGGTGCTAAAGAAACGTCGAAGGTTTAGCGAGAACGGCCAATTAATTTCAACAGAGTAGAAGCAGTTCCACCTTAATACTGTCACTTAGACTTAGCTTGACTTTTGATGGGGTCGCATGAAAATGAATGATTTTAATAACAACTCTTAAATAGTACCTAATGCAATGAACTGTTAAGGCACCGTTGGTTTTACTCGGTCTTAATAAATAAATGTAAACTTTAGATGATTAATAGTACCCTGAACCTCTTAGGTTCGTTGAACGTCAGTAGAAGTTCAAACGTCATGTCCACTGGTTGTATGAGATCAAAACTGAATAGAATTGTGTGTATGAAACAAAGGACGTTAAGAATTTGGCAATCTCATAGCGTGATGTAGGGAAAATGAAAAGCACTCGTCCTTATCACAAGTTATTGCGTTTAAGAATTTGATTTTCGAAGAGAATTCCTAATTTTTTTTTTCTGGTAATATGGCAGCGTGCCAGTGCGGTGCTGATCGGGTGCGGGGCCGCTTCAGTCGTCGTCCTTCTTCTCCATTTTGGGTTCGTACATCGCGTGAAGCTGCTCCGGCGATATACTGGAACAAATTAGGTTTTGTTAATAAATAGTTAGTTATTGATGTATGTTGGTTAAAACGTAGAACGTCTTCAGTTGATAAGACAAGGAATCGTGGACGAAGCACGATAAAAACTTTCAGGCAGAAACAGTTCAGTCTCAATTATAGGTTATATAAAAATGAATCGCCGTGTGTTAGTCTGGCTAAGGCTCGAGAACTGCTGGTCCTATTTGTCTGATTCTTTTTTTGTTGTATTCCTCGTAATTCTGGGAAGGTTTAGAGAGAAAAAGAAATGGAAAAATCTAAAGGAAAAATAACTTTGTATGGGAATCCATGGTGATACGAAGTTCACCGGGCCGACTAGTCCATATTAATATTATAAATGCGAAAGTTACCTCTGTCTGTCTGTTACCTCTTCACGCTTCAACCGCTGGACCGATTTGGATGAAATTTGGTATGAAGATAGTTGGAGTCCCGGGAAAGGACATAGGCTACTTTTTATCCCGGAAAAGCGCATAGTTCCCGCGGAAACGCGATAACTGAATTCCACGCGGGCGAAGTCGCGAGCAGAAACTAGTAAGGTTATAAGTCTTGATGTGGCCTAACCGCTAAGTTGTAGCATAGTGCCTCTCGTGTCGAGTCGAGGTTCGAATCCGGCTCGCACCTCCGAGTTTACTAAGTGCTAAATCAAATTTGAATTTACTATTTCACAAATTTGAATTCACAAATTTGACTATACCTAACCCAAACCCTCTCGTGATGAGAGGAGGCCTGTACCCCGCAGTAGGACGTAAATAGGCTGTTACGGTCGTGGCGACTTAGAGACTGCCAAAAGATTTGAAAAATGAATCTACCAGGATTTCTGTTACCGGTCGTCCACGACTTCGCGCGACAGCGGCAGCGGCTAGCGTTTTACGGACACATTGCGCGATCGTGACGCCCGCGGCGCACCGGTTAATGCAATGTGGCAGTAAAACGCCCGCAACTACCGCTCTCGCGCAAAGTCATGGCTGAGCCGTTAGTTTGAGAATATTGACTGTAAATTATAGTTGATCCAGGTTAGGTAACCTGTAAAGACCTACCCGAGCAAGCTCTGCAGATCGCAGACGAAGCGGTAGACGTAGCGCTTGCCGGCGGTTTTGTGGATGATATTCTTGTCGTAGTAGTAGCGCAGGCCGCGGGACAGCTTCTCGTAGTTCATCTTGGGCTTGTTCTTGCGGATGCCCCAGCGCCGGGCCACCTGTTCAACGAATCAATGTTTGAGATGAGTTTTAATTGCAACGAATGTGTAATAATAATGTACGTACTCTACTAGTGGCGGTTCCAGGATTTTTGTTTTGGCTTGGGGGCTCATAAAAATTAAGGACGTAAATGGGTTGTATATCTAAAGAGATAGGCTTATTTTATCTTTGTCTCTCGCTGTAAGGTTAGATAGACAAAGGTAAAAAAAGCCTCGGAGGAAATTTTGGGCACTCATCTCTTAAAGGTCAGTTTTAATTGTTTCCAAATTTTACTCGCTCCAGATTACTTATTTCCTCCATGGTGGTTGCACGTAACGTACCTCATCGGGGTCGGTGAGCTTGAACTCCCAGCCGTCGCCGGTCCACGAGATGAAGCCCTGGCAGCCCTTGTCCGTGAGCAGCTCCAGCAGGAATTGCCACAGCTGGATGGGGCCTGACCCTGCGCCGTCACACACAGTTGCTTTACGATATACGGCACACCTTATACTACGGGGGCGTTTAACCCTTGATTTGGCAATAACATAAAACAAACGTAGAGCGTTCTAAAAAAAAATACCTGAGAGAGACGGTGAAAATAATACTGAATGACGTTATCGATACTTTGACAGACAGTTATAGTTGCCATTGTAAATTCTATACCTTACGTTTTATTTACTGTCAACTTAATTCATAATTCAACGCAACGGATAACGATCCTTCTAACTCGAGTGAAGTTGATACAACTAATCCTGAGTTAATAGGTAACTCGGGTGTGTTTAGCAGTTTGGTATAAATAGCCCTCAGCAGATAGATAGAAGTAATCTAACACCCGGTTCCCCAAAAAGGCTCGTTTTGGCCATACGGATGGTGAAAATTTGTCACATTCTCCATAGACAATTTGTCAAATTCTAAACCACCCGTAGCCAAAACAAGTCGTTTTGCAGATAAAGGAAGTGGGTATAAATAAAATGGTTAGATAGGTACCAGTGAAACAGGGTCCAGAGGCGGGGTAAGCGAGCTTGTCCTGCGGAATTAGCGCGTGCTGCTCGCCGGGCCACTCGGTCCACTCCGAGCACGCGCCGCCGTACTCCGCGGGGTAGCTCTCGCCGTAGGCCTCCCCAGCGTACCTCCCGCTCGCACCTGTAGATAGACACGTGAGTTAGAGTGAGATAGTCTTGTGCTGCTAAGTCACTAATTTGGGCTGGGATATCGCTGGATATGAGCTAAATGATCAAGTTAGACTTATATTAAGAACGTCTATTCGAGACCACGAAGTGATCCTATAGGGAACGGAAAAGGAATCTTCTCTTCGCAGATGAACCTATTATTCGGCAAGTCGAAAGTGATCGCTAACGGAATTGTACCTAAATCCCTCGTTCGACGCATAAAGTAAGATAGATGAATTATATTGTACCTACGAGTAATTTGTTCTTTCGTAAAAAATGGGCGACTGTCTATCCTTATTTGTAATATGGGAAATCCTATATAGTAGTAAAACAATTGCAGTCATAAAAACACGAGTGAAGATACTTTCAGGAGTGAAGTCAGAAATGAAATAATGAAAATAATCTTCAGCACGATTATTAGGTATCTACAGACTATTGCTTACATATACAAGTATCCTTTAGTATAAAAGTAAATCAAAAAGGAAAATAAATATTCTTCTCGAAACGTCATGATATAAAATTAATCCGCTTAATACATTTGGATCATTTAAATGATCCATTAAATCAAGGAATACAGCAATTATAAACGAATCCGCTACATCGGAGCACATGTATCTCGGGACGCGACACGAACCCGACACCCACTGGATAAATAAAAGATGAAAGACTGACGAATTTGTGCGTTGAAACTGAATATCTCCTTTAATTTAGTATCTTGTGAGTCTCTTTGTAACAATCGTCCTGTGATCTTTTCTAATGAGAACGTTATAGCGGACATTAGTTGCAATTAAAACTAACACGGCGCATATTGCGACGCTGTGTTGGCAATTATGAAGAGTTATAAAGTTACAAAGAAACGTTAGGAAAATATTACGGTCTCTCAAAGAACATCTGAGGGTTTATATGACATCAAGGTCAGATCTATATAAGAATAAAGCAAAATAAAGAGAAAATATGTAAGTAGGTAAGGCTCTAGAGTACCTGTCTAATGGGGACCAATTGGTAGAAAGTTCTCAAGATGAGCTCATTCAAGTCCATATTTTGTACAGATCTCATGGGAATAGTAATCTCTAAGTACTCAATCAGTAATCATTAATCTTAAGATTATGTATTACGATTCGCTCCTGAAAGCGCTGTAGCCCTGAAAAGCCTTCTGTTTGAGTTTATTGCAAAAGTTCTTTTTTCAAGCAATGGGTCCAGAAGACTATTTAAATCGGTAAAGGTACCGAGAAAGTTCCATTAATCAAACATTTTTCTAAGAGCTAAGTTGCTATGTCTGTTCCATAGTAGTAAAGGTACAGGTTTGCGCGGGCTAGTTTTCCGCAACTCGACGACTCAATTGCGCCTATTATGCGTGATTCGGGACGGCGGTGTTATTCCTGCCATCCCAGCTCCTGAAGGAAGCCTAGCAGACCCTTGGTGTTGCCGACGACTTCCTGGAGCGACCTGGGGTCCCGAGGTGCTGTTCCATAATATTATGAACAGTAACAGTACTTACCTCTAGGATAAGGTTTGGTGTACGCGTGCGGCTGGTATTTGTGCTCGTGCGCTATGAGCGGCTGCGTGTGCGCGTGCGCGTGGTGGTAGTACTCGTCTAGGTAGGGCTGCGGCGCGGGCGCGGGGTACTCCGGCTGGTAGTACTCGTCGAGCGGGGACGCCGCCGGCGGCGCGGGCGCCGGCGCCTCCGTGTACCCGTAGGCGGTGGACTCGCGGGGGCCCCCGGTCGTGTAGCCGCCTGGAAACGACAGGGATGATTTTAGCATGACAGAAAGTATGGCTATTTTAGAAGAAAACGAGTATGCAATGATGTAGCAGAAATTAAGACTGTTTTAGAAGTAGAAACGAGTATCCAAAAAAATCGTAATTAATTGGCAAAATGCGTAACAGATTGCTATACTTAGAAGGTATCAGACTTAAATTCATAGTCTCCGAAACATCGACATCAAAGTTATTTACCTAAATAAGTAAATTAAAAAAGGGAATAGTTATGGTTTTATAAGGCCCGGTTCCTATATCCACGAAACGCCTCGTTTTGCCTACGGACGGTTAAAATTTGACAAATTCTCTATGGAACAAATGTCAAAAATCAACCGTCCGTAGGCAAAACGAGGCGTTTCGTGGATATAGGAACCGGGCCTTAGTCTATATCCATACCTATCTGTTTTCTCCGTAACATACCCTAGCCTAGACAGTTAAAAGTCAGATCCAATTAAGTCAATGGAATTCATATACCTAGGCTCTATACTAACCTATAAACAGGTCGTCCAATCTACTAGGTGTTTAGGATTGTAGGATTCAGTACTAGGTATAGGTAAATAATATACATACCAGCTTGTTCATTAAAATACGTTATAAATTCATTACAAAAACCTACTTCCAATTTGACCCTCAAATCATTAAGCCGCTAACCACAAACTAACGTCTCACTCTCCGAGCCATGCCAACCCCGTTCCCGGACGCACAAGGTCGCTTTTTCAGGGAATTTTATTCATATATAAGCAATACTAATAGTACACATTCACATAAAGCATAAAATCAGGACAGCGTGCGCGATCGAGGCGGCGGGCGGCGCCGGAGCGAGACGGTCGCGGTTCACGGCGCGCCCTTTGTTCTGTGCGGAGGGTTACCGAGGCTTGCCGGGTCCACGTCGCGGCTCGGACACTTTTTTGGCTTTAGAACCATCTGATTGTCTGTGTGGGTCAATCACACATATTTCTATAGCACACATTCGGTTAAAGCATACTAATTTATAACTGCCTTTGAATTTTCAAAAATACTTTCTTAACCGATGTCTACGTCATAATAACTATAAGTGTGCTAAGTTTAATTCCGATCCATCCATAGTAGCTGTGCGTTGATAGATCAGTCACCTTCGAGTTTCACACATTTACTTTAGGTGATGGGTGATGATCAGTTAAAGACAAATATTACTAGAGCTGTAAGTAAGTATCACTTTTCCTGGTTTTTTGAATAAATAAGGACTTGACTTGGCAAAGTCAACAAAGATACGAAGAGTTGTGTTATGTGTCTTCTCTTAAGTTCTGTGTTTTAGACTTATCACCTTCCATATAAGCTTCAATTCCAGTTTTCCTTACTTATCCGTCAGGAACAGTCGGTGATGCGATACCAATGAAACTGACTGTTTAATTTGGTAATATTAATACATCATTAGAAACATCGTTGTATTTTACAGGGACTTATTGAAAATTATTGTAAAGACGCCTCTGCAATTAATTACTAAGATATCGACATTGAACAAGTCGTTTATAAGAAAGACTTCAACGCGCTGTTGAGTCACCATATTAAAAATTAAATATTTCCTATTTAAATTTATGTTTAATGCTTCAACCGTGTTTATATTGACAAATGAGTTTGACAGCTTGTGAATTACGTGATTGTGCTTACAGAATAATACGGTACGGGGTTCTGGGTTGGTAATCGTCTGCTTATTGTCCGTGTTCATTCAGAAGAAACAACGCGAATATATAGACATACACTTTGTTACTTACTCAATTGTTAGACACTCGCTCTAAAAACTCATTTATAAGCAACCCATTTTGTATTATTTTTTTAGAATATATCAAGCAGCATTTCTACCTACCTACTTGGTAGAGATCTTCTACTATCTAAAGTCCCGCCCCTCCAAAATTCAAAACGCTTCAATATATTTAAAAAGCACCATCACCACTCTCAACACATGTGAGACAGCCATCAACTATGCGTTCAGAGTGTCGGTGGTGCTTTTTAAATTATAATAAATAAATTGAACCGTTTTGAAATACGAAGGCGCGGGACTTTAGATAGTAGAAGATCTCTACAAGATGTAAAGAAAATAATAACGACCTTCCATGTCTTTTTTTATAAATAACCTATGCATCTTTTTAGCATCCATCAGTTCCACCACCACTGCAACGGCCTAAGTGTATGGCCCACTGCTAGACACATGCCTCCTCTCAACACGTTTGAGCTATAGACCTCACGCGGGCCTTAGTGCGGCTTCACACACATCCTTGAACTACTTCGCAGATGCATGCAGATTTCCTCGCGATGTTTTCCTACACCGAAAAGCTCAGTGGTAGATTCAAATTGAATTTCGCACTTAATAATTTCAGAGGTGCGAGCCGGATTCGTACCCCCGACCCTCTGCATGAGAGGCGGTAGGTCAAACTACTAGGCTACCACGGCTTTTACCATATATAATTCAATTTCTACGGGCTATCTAACTAACAATGTTCAATACCTACAGTGGTTTGGAGTGTTCCATAAAGCAAACTAAGAAATAATTTTGGAGATTTTTTATATGACAAATAAAAAAGACAAAGGTGTAGAATCGCCAGTACCCCGGCCAAGTCGAGCAATAGTAGATTGTGTGACTAGGGAGCAAAATGGTATATTTTACCGCGGGTGACGGATTGAATCTTGAGCTAGCAAGGGATTCAAGCTATGTCACCCAAGGTTTAAATAATTTTGCTACCGTGTTGCACACTCTGTTTTTCACTCCCCCTATGAGAAAACCAGTAGCAGCAGGGAACAAAATCGTACCTACTTTTCTCCCTAGAGAGCAAAATATTACTTAGCGCCCTGTTTGCAAGGCAGGTATGGAGAGGGAGCCAAATCACATTTTGCTCCCTCTAAACGGGGAACAAAGTACTCCTTTTAGAATAAAAGGAGTGAAATAGGTATTTTCACCATTACACATCGCGTCCACACGGGTGACCGATGACCCCTACAACGCTACGCATGTTGAGCACGCGGCATAGAATCTGGGCGCTCAGTGGCAAAAAACAGCCGCCAGGGCAGAGCCACTGGCAATACCTGCCACCTTGCAATGTAAAGTAAGTCGAAGTAAAGTGCGTGGAATACACGTGATAAAATTTGACTTAACACACTGATGTATTGCAATTTTACCTACTTACAAAATACTGATAACTGAAACTGAATTTCAAAATCTAAATTCATTCATCAATATGAAATAAAATTTAAAACACTAATGGAATTTTTAATTTAGAGAAGCTACCTACAAAAGGATTTTTTCGAAATCAGATACATATACCTAGGTATTAAATAATGGGAAAGTAACTTCAAATAAGCAACGTGTTGATACCAAGTTACACACGGTAAAAATAATACTAGTTCCTAAAAATAAAATTTACCGCAGACAGTTAAAGTATGTAAATTAAAGAATTTCTAATTGTCAACGGAAACGCCTAATCAGACGTGTAAAAATGTAAAACACGGCATTTCAGCCCGCAAACAAATCACAGTGTCAGTCGACAAATAGTTGTCTCGGAGATATTTTAATGAAGCCATAATGCCTAATTACGATTCCCTTGAGTGGCAAAACATCGATAAATTTGAGGAAAACGCGTAAAAAGCCCCCGCGGGATCTGAACCTGTGACCTTCCGCGGATGTGTCATGCGGCGGAAGCGTTGCTTTGTTAACTAACTTTGATCTTTAGTCTTCGAATGGAACGAAATAGTTGAGGAAATTAAGTGTGAAAATATTGCCAGCGAACAAAACAAAGTGTTATTTTTGTAAATTGCTATTAGAAAAAAATAAACACATCTCATTTGTTTTTTTTTCAAATTTATAGACAGGGAAAAGCTATGGAGGATTTTATTCTCTATAGGTACTGTACTTAATTATTTTTAGTAGGTATCTACGCTAGCTATATTTATGTATTGTAAAGTCAATGATCTAGGTACAGTCGAGTTCGCCAATATATACACATTTTTGCACCTTACCACGTTGTAATAAGGTCCAAAAGTGTACACATATTAATTAACTCGACTGTACCTACTCATGTTGTCTTTGAAGAGCCCCCCATATAACAGCGTTCAACGAACAAATCGAGAGCAAAGTATCTCGTGGCTTCTGATACATGGATCGTTTTAGTCACTATTGAAGAAGTCATACCTACTTACCGGTAGATACAATGTTATAAATATTTTTTTTATAATAATAATAATAGTTAAAAGAGAAGAGATGCTTGTTTTACAATTTGAGAAGGAATAAGGCCGAAGAAGGAAGAAGGAAGTGTAAGGAGGAAGGGATAAGGATATCGTCTATAATTCAAAATCTAAATTAATATCGACTTTTAATTAAAATAAATGTAGCACTTAATTTTTAAAATAATGTGCTACTTAATTAAAAATGTCACCCAGTGGAACTAATCAGCTACTACAAAATATCACACAATACTTTTTTCAAATTTTTCCTCGACATTCGCATTTCTATTTCAGCCACTGAAAATAAATCGAATCCCGATCGATAGTTTAAAAATAACGCCACTCGATATTAGCGCGGGGGGCGTGCGCGCGGGGCGGGGCGCGCCAATCGCCGGCGGCCACGCCCCGCCGGGTCGAAAGGTCGCCCAATGGTGCGAGACGAGGCAAAGACGCAATTGACGAAGATTATTTTTCACCACGATATCCTTAATGAAATATAATCATCTTTCAGTAAAAAAGAATATTTTGATATTTTAAGAAATTTCTAATACCTACTGTAGAGGTTAGCTAATGCGAGAGCAGAGGAAAAAGGGCAAAGCAAGCTGACTTGAACAGTATAATGACAAGACTAAAACAAAATTGTAAAAAAGACAGTAAAAAACTATAAAAAACCATAAACTACTATGTAGTTCGTAGCAAATACACCTAAGTACTTACTGTTAAAGTAAGTAGTTGAAGTAGGTAAGTCAGTAGTCGAAGCAGACGAACCGTTGAAGTAACTAAGATGAGCTGCAAATGCTCTTTTATTCCTCACTGCTGCAGCTTGTCGTTGTCACTTCGACTGTCCGTCCATTCTGCTTCTCTGCCGGACTGTACCACGCTATCAATCAATCATCTATTTCGGATAAAATCTATAAAACAAACATACTTTACAATAGCGATGACGACAGGGTGAAGAAATCGAAATTCTAATTAGTCCGTCAGTCAGATAATAAAAAAATATTAGACACGTATTTTTTGTTTTATCAAATTAACAAAGAATGACTAAGTTAAAACGCATTAAAGTTGGAGAGTGGGGGCTAACTAAGTCACTGTTAGGTATAAATCGTACCTAACCGTGACGTCACGGGACATTTCAACTCAATATATCTCCGTATAAGTTTGATTACGTGAAAAAAGAAAAAATACGGGTCCAATACTTTTCAATAATCTTCCTGATAGATTAAGGAAAAAAAAGTTGTCGTCATCCCTATTAACAATCATACAACGCTATGAATAAAGATTATAATTGAAAGAAACTTAAATTGAAAGAAAATGTCACAGTTATTTCTATAAAAATGTGCTTGGCTATGTAAAATAAAATAAAATTTCAATTTTAAAGTTTTACAAACAGTTCCAAGTCTCCGACTCCTGAGCTATGGAAACATGTGTTACAGAAGTCAGTTTCTTCTTCTTTTATTGGCCGGTAGAAATAACATTTTTATGTGCAATGCAACATAGAAGGCACGCAGATTAAGTAAAATATGTAATTATAAAAATATAAAAATTTAAACTGACTTCAGTTTGGCAGTTTAATTTGCCAGTACTATTTTGGACGTTACCTATTGCATAAAAAGCTTTTTAATATTTAATTATATTTTTAAATTTTAATCAGATTAAAATTGAGTATCAAGTGTCCATGCTGGAATCGATACTGGCAAACGATTATAATTAATATTAGGTATTACGTATTAAGCTGCAAATTGAAATGTAAGTATTAAATCTTAAAGTAAGTACTGCTTAAGGCGAGTTTACGCAGTATGCAACGGTAATGAGGCAAAGACAGTAACCTTAGACCCACAGCTGCAACGCCGCTTTTTTATTTTTTCACAGAAATTTGAGACCGCGAAAACGTTTTTACTTTTTTTTCCACTGTTCGAGCACGCGCTATGGCCGCCATATGTCGACAGGACAAAAAAGGGACCGTGTTGTATATTATAACGCGAATATTTAAAAGGACAGTCATTATGTTTAATCAACGTGAATATTTTTAATCTGTGAATAGCGCATCGGTCGCCACATCGCGCCAATTCACATTTGGGAGCGGAAGTCGAAATATGAATTTTTAAAATTAGAATCGACCGCGCAGGTGAGCGCTCGGTGACAGCCCGCTGTCGCCCAAACGCTGGCTGTTTTGACACAAATAGCGCAACCCTATTAATTATAATTAAAAATTAACTCGCCTCTAACAGATGAATTCGAATTTAGAAAATGTACTGCTTCTGCCCATGGAAGTAAATTACCATTTACCACTATCTACTAGTCCCATGTGTCTGCCTGAGTTGCATCAATCACATATTTGAAGGACGACTTTGCATAGTTAAATATGCGACTGTGGGACCCATACAGAAGAGCGATAATCCACACTAATATTATAAATGTCAAAGTGTGTTTGTTTGTTTGTACTTCCTTCACGGCGAAACGACTGGACGGATTTGAATGAAATTTGGTATGGAGATAGTTTGGGACCCTGGGAATAACATAGGCTACTTTCTATCCCAGGAAAACGTAAAGATCTCGCGGGAACGCGATAACCGAATTCCACGCCAGCGAAGCCGCGGGCAAAAGCTAGTACCAAACATTTCTATAACCGTCATTGCAGTAAGTATAATTGTTAAATTATACTTATTGATCTATTATACTTAAGTAAGGATTCACAATCAGCCGAAGAAAAATGGCCCGTCAAAACGGGTGCCCGAACAACTCGCGGTTTGGTGAGTACGGTCTTCTTCTGGTGCCTCTCCAACTACTGAAGGTTTGCTTGCAGTCAACTCTGCTTCACCCGCTGGCGAGAGTAAAAAGTTCCCCGGCACTTGTGATCCCAGTCCACTCGCGTACGTTGCGCAACCACGACCTCTGGCCGCCTGATCTTTTGCCGGCTTCTTTGCCCATCATTATACCTAAGCTGCAAGATCTTGGAGGCTTGTTACGTTAGTTTATTATGTGGTTCAGTCGTGCTCAATTTTTTTTAATATTTTGTAAATACTCAAAATGACAACATGCCGTTTCTTTCACATACCTAGATAAGACTATTATAGCTGAAGTTTACGAGGTGATTTTTCCAATAGCAACTTTATATTTGAGTCTCGAAATAATTTGTCAATTAAGCGACAAGTTGTCACGCAGCAGCGTGCCGTAATAAAACAAGAATTGTGGGAAAAATCGCGCGGCCAGCTCGAGAGTAGAGGAAATGGCTGTCACCGCGCGCCGTTTAAATCAAATTCAGAATTGGAACATCTTTCGACAGGAAGTGTTAAATATATTATTAAATGTCCCAACGCCACTCTTTGTTATGTAGACATTTTCTACCACAATTATTTTATTATGGGTACGTTGATAAATAATTTATATCGAGGTAACAGTGAAATAGGTCAGATAAAAAATTTAATTGTCTATGTATTTTACGCGACTAATGACTACATTTTAATGTAAAACCGTTCCTATTTTACATTCAATAACATTGTCTGGCACGGCAGTACCAGGCAGTGGGAATAGTCGCTATACCTAACGGTTTCATACTGCATAATCGTTAAAAATGTAATTAAAAGTCCTACATTTACCTGGACGGACGGTAAATATTGTTACGTGATAGTGGAAAATAACTTACCATCTTACAAAATTTTTTAGGTAAGAGACCGTTTTATAAAACTAAACTTACCAAACATTTTTATTGTAAACGGAATGAAGGGCATTTAATATAGAAATAAATATTTTCCTGTTAACGTTTTTATAAAAAAAAACACAACTCCACGGTTTACTAAACTGAAAAGTTATACCTAATTATAATGGCGTTATGACCTCAACTCGATTTATAAATAAAGAGTTCCAATCAGTTTTCCTCGCTGCGAATCAACTAAACACCAGTCGATATTTATCACCCATAAAATGGCACATGGCGCAACGCGTCGGCGCGTACGCACAATTTGTTTTTACCTCTCATTTTATACAATATCTATTGAAGCAGAAAAAATAAAACTTACAATAATATCCGGTGGATAACGCGTTGGCATTAATTTATAATCAGACTGTCGCGGCAGATGTGGACTCAGATTTAACATAATAAAAACAAGATCGAGTTTATCGATTATTTAGGTACGCGATAAACGATCTTTGAATAAAGTTTTAGTGTCAGTTGACGATAATGCACGTGCTTTAGGTGTTTAAGGGGCCGTTTACGGAGGGAATTCGATAGAGCCGTATAGCGAGCCATTGCAATCGTTAAGCCTATACATTGTGTCGAGTGTTGCATTCCGAACTGTGGATCGAATAGGCCATTAGACAGCTAGAGCTAGCACATAATAAAGACGATTGTACCTAATTATAAAGTTAGTGCGTACGTATTAGGTACATTTGCAAAGTCCCACTAACATTTATATTGGTACTTACTGCAACAGCCTAAACGACGGTTACTGAAAAAAATACTATCTTACATTGTTTCTCACCTAAATAAAAACAGAGGGGCAGATTAATTTTTCACTTGAACTCATGGTCTAACATTCTAAAATTTTCTGATTCGAGTGGAATTCGACTTAAAACTTTTTTACCATATGTGTATATAACCTGTTTTGTCATACCAACCTAAGCACTTTCATTATTTTTCTTTTGTATTCATTGTGTCATGTGTATTATTTTGTCTTCAAACGGTTGTGTATTTTGTGTATGACAATAAATGGTTTTTCTTTCTTTCTTTCAAAACCGTAAACAACAACGGTCATACCAACCGCACGGTTGGTAACATTTCAGGTCTACCGAAAGGCGGTCGTGGTTTATGCCAGATCTAGAAGGTCTGTGGGCCGACAGGTGCCGCGGCACCTGCGCACGAGCCACAAAAAGGGGGCCGCGCAGGCCGCCATGCCATGACATAAGGGAAGCCGTAAAATAAAAAAATCTAATCCCTGTTCGAAAGATAAGACTGTCTATTAAACTATTGCGTGTGTGTGTTCATATTTAGTTAATGATTATATTTGCTGCACGAAACGTAGCTGTGCAATGAGTGAGTTCATAAATTGGCAGCTATCCTTGCCTCATTTCATCTTAAATTAAAATAGAATGTATTTGAAAACTCAACGGGAAAAATAAGATTCCCGTTAGTCACTAAGTACACACATAACAATACAAAAAAATATACTTACTATGTAGCTATGTAAAGACGTATTGCTTGTAGGTACTGTAAGAGTTCTGAGATCTTATGGAGAGTCAAGGTGTGTCGTTCAAAAAGTCAAAACGGAAGGAGTTTAGAAGAGTGACATAAAATCTCATATGGGCTAACCAACAGAAAGTAATTCACTACTAAGTATGTTAATTTTGTGCCTAATTGAAAAACGAAACGACCAAGCCACACATTTTGACATTTAAGGGTTTTAACTAAATAGGTATTTTATTACCTATAACCAGTATTCTAAATACCAATTTTCATGATCCTAGCTCGAAAATTCACGAAAGTTCCATACAATTTTCATCACCCTGTTTTATAAGGGATAGGGGACAAAATTTACAAATTTCTTAATTTTCACGTTGTTTGTGTCCTAATCCTAGCTTACATACCAAATTTCAGCTATTAAGATCAATATTTAAAGTTTTTATGATCATCAGTCAGTCAGTGAGTGTGCGACGAAATTTGGGTATTTTAGATATTATTCAAATCTAAATTATAATAACTATTCATTTGAAACTTGGCATGTTTGATAAGCACTCTCTTTTGACATCGTATCCTGAAAATTTGGACTTTCTAGCTGAGTCCAAACGAAATCTATAAGGGTACGAAAATACGACGAAACTCTTCGAGAAAAGGTGTAGGTAGTGCCCTGGGCTGCCGTTGGTTCGTCTTGGCGGGGGCACTACCGTGCCCCCAGATCTGATCTTTGAAACATTATGATGTATAAAATTTCCACAAATCATTTGATATTAAATAAAGATTAGGTAGGTATAGGTAGATTGATGGCAATCTAAAAACGATACCATTTTTTTCCTGCTAACGTCTAATATGTACCTATCAGGCAATTCGGGCAGTTTTAGGTACACAATACGAGTATGAGTTAAGCTTAACTACTTATTAGTTACAGGGAAGTTATCCTTATCGCTAATATTTACATATTTTCCTGTACGTAGGTAGGTATTTCCTTATATTCCTGCAAAATTATCTCACTAGCAGGACCAATGACGTACTCGTAAAAACAGGAACATATGGTTTTAATTTTCAGTTTTGTTATCTCTTTCAGCGGCCAAGAGGCAGACAGTGACACAAGATTCGACACAACCGTTAGAGTAACAGGTGGCTTTATTACTAAGACACGTGGAATGTTATTAATCTAATGAAATCCAGCATTACCACCCAAAACGCGGAAGATGTCTTCATTTTCATACAGGCGTTAAGCCGGTTCAAGCAAGATAACGTTCTGATAGTGTCCGAAAGTTGAACATTTTATTTAAAACTCAACAGACTTGTGTTAACGTTCATTTAAGAACGGCAGGGTTCACCGGTACAGACAGGATATAGCGGCGCTACTACGCCGGAAGCAAGCGCATCAATGGCGCGACGTGATCCACTGTCACGCGTTAACGATCGCATAAAAATATTGTCTATGGCCGCTGGATTTTTTTAAATCGATTACAGCATAGGCACAGGATCTTGTTTACAGCCTTTGACAATGTATTAATATGTTTAATAGCTCAAGTGAATTTCTTAGCCAATTATGACTACTACTACTATAGCTCATTTGCGTCCCTGCTGGGCACAGGCTTCTTCTGAATATCATAATTATAATAACATGGCATGGTTGGGTCTGCATTAACATGATAAAATTATAAATTATTTCACAATATAATAAGGTAATTCAGGAATGTATCTAGTCAAACATTCCAGCATGCATGTCTGACTTTTAAACAATGCAAATGTAACATATGGGAAAGCTTCTAAGAAAGCATTGATTACGGGATAGTAAGCAGTGAGTGAATGAACGACGATTATGAGCCGGGAGGATATGCGCCGCCGGAAGTGGCCATATTGTGAATGGACGTGACGTCGGCGGCGAGACGATGACGTCATCGGACATGTGATACCAGATACACGAGGTCTTGTTACTTTTCGAGAATAGTCCGTGTCTTAAGTGAGACTTTTAGCCCTGTATTAACTTCTCCAGCTCTAGTTGTCATTTCACTTTATTAGGAGAAGGAGAAGATGAAGTTCTACATGCCTAATTATAATTTGTGAGTCTGCTAGTTACCTACCGTTCTACCTACAATCTATCGGAAATAATTCAAGATTCAGATATATAAGAGATAAATGTTCATTTTTCCCTTTAGGTATAAGAGGGGAGAATATCTGTTAGTTTTTTTTTATCGAAATTAATATTGGCGTTAAATTATAAAAAATCCACACACTAATTGAGGTGACCTAAGTCCAAATTTAGTATGAAGAATGTTATTATTATGCCACCCGTCGAAGTTATTTGAATATTGTGCAGATGTGCAACAGCTGGGCGCGGTCACCTTAGAGTTAGACAGGTGACTCTAACGCTTGTGCTGCCAAAGCTGTCATATACTATGTTAATTATCACGAAAAAATTTACAGGAAAAATATAAAGCAATTCGAGCCCATACATTTTATTAACGTTAACGTCAAGGCTTTTTTACACTTTGTTTGCCAAATTTCATTCCAATCAGTCAAATAGTTTGAGCTGTTCGAATATTTGTCAAGCCACCTTTGAATATATCTATATTTATTTTATTTTTATTTATTTATTTTGGGTCGCATCGGTTCTGTTGGGTTATATATAGGTTATAACTTATAACTGAAGATTTGCATTTTTTTCCATTAAATATTCGTCTTGAATTTCCTATCTCTGTTCCTGCCAAACATGTCATTCGTCTTTCGTTAAAAGTTGGATTGAATCAAGATCAAGACAACATAAATCGCTACACGACTGCAAACGATTATAATGTTTCATTCACCATTGCGATCACGCGGCGATAGAGATTTGTGACTACCCGCAAAAGGAAGGAAGCGATTACCGAAAGGTGAGTAACCTGCACCGTTACTCTGGCCATATCGACCGACATTTTGTCATCAGCCATCACCGACACGCGTAACGATTAAATCTGTCCAAACACTATGAATATTCATGCTGTACGCGGTTTGCATTTCGATTTGCCGACTAGTTTTCCATTCCGAGGGAAACAATGAATTACGAGAGATGAAATTGTGGTTAAAACCATTACTTAGTTAACCTAAGTTAAAAAGTTAAGTTAGTTAAGTTAATTTAGCTTAGACTAATCACATTTCTATAAACTTACTACAGAAGAAAATATCACAATGAAAGATTATGAAAGGTTTGCATATGAATAAAACATCATTAGGAGAATCAACCCCCATTTAAATACAAAGGGGCGTTATTTTGTCCCGACTTCTAGGTTCAAAACTGACTCAATGAACAGTTTTCATTGTCATCACGTAATCCATGTATGCAAATGAAGTCTACACGGGAAGAACGTCCGACGTCTTCCTGCTTTTAAAATGTCAAAGAAACCTTATGATTATGACTTACGTTACAAAATATATTATTGTATGCATGTATTTATGGGCAGTGATTGTTTTTATTTTCACGTAACAATAGTGCGAAGCTTGCGAAGCTTTTCATGCGCGTCACGTGGCGGAAGCGCGAGGTGCGCCCGCGCCGGATCCAACATGGCGGGCGAAAGTGCTTCCGGCCGGAGCTTTCAAACTTTTCAAGTCCTTGTATGTCTTAGATCGATATCCAAGTTATTGCAATTATCGCTTGCAGTTTGTATAGGTGTAAACTTATAAAACAATGTGGTTCACAGAGACACAGAGTTAATTTCGCAATTATAAATAAGTAGGCATGCAATATTTATCATCTTTTATATCTCTAATCCTTTGGGTGCTTTATAATTAGATTCGTGTTTGAAAAGAAGACGTGTATTATTAATAGAAATGAAGTTAATTTTAAAATGTTGTTTTAAACCCATTGACCTATAATAACCCAAGTAACAATTTCTGGTTCTATAGTAGCCCATAGAACATTTCTCAAAACACCACCTTAGCCCTATAAAAGGCCATAGAAGGTTGAGTAACGCCGATCTGGCGCAGTTATATCTCCATTTAGTGATATAGTGGAACCGTAGCAGCTTTAGTTGTGACGTTTTAGGTCTGTAAAGGTGATGTAATGAGGACTCGTATTACAATTTAGTGACATACGGGCCACAGTAACGCTAATATAGTGTTTTTTTATACTGTAGTAGCGTTCGTTGATTCCCTTATAGTCCTATTTTAGTCTATAGTAGAATCCGTGATTCCTATTGAGGCGCTTTCTCGGCAAAGTTTGGTATTGTGTGTTTTTGCTGTGAACTTTACTGATGGACAACAAAAATAATTCATTTATATAAAGGAGTTCTATTCTATCGTGGTAAGTTTATGTTATCTTATTTAGACATTTAATATTTCGATCAATGCTGCAAAAAGCACGTGCGACTAAAGTTTTACTGATAGAATAGTATTTGATTTGCTTAGTATTTTCAATGCGCCCTCGATTAATTGAGTTTTGAATAAAATATATTGATATTATAAAATTAAATTCACAGTCATTTCTACTTTAGAGCCATTAAGTACATCCGTGGGTCTTATCGGCTCACTATAGTACCACCGACTCCTGTCATGTCAAAGTTTGAGTAAAATTAGAGTTCTTTATCCTATGACGGATCTATAAACTCCATTATAGAAAGTTTCGGCCATATAAAAGAGTCATAGTCACAACTATCGTACGAGCCTATAATAGGGTTTCAAAAACAATTAGAACACTTTTAAGTACTATAAAAATGTCCTAAAAATCGATTATAAAACAAAACCGCTCTATTACGGCGTCATTATGGCTACTAAAGACCATGTACTATAGGAGTGATTTGTGGAACCACAATATCGTAAAATCCTTGTATAGTAGAACGTTCATCACTGCTAAAACTCAAGATTTATAGCGGTTGTCCCGGAAACCTTATAGCGCAAATTAGATACATAATGGTGATTTCAATCACTTTTATACAGTAACATAGCTCTTTAGTGACTATATTTGAAGTTTTTATAGCACTTGACTATAATAGCCCTATAAAATGGTTCTATAAACCTTTACATCAACAATTTATAGGATAATTTGGCTCTTTAGCTTATAGAGCAAGAATGTGTTCCCAAACGCCTTTATACAACTGGTAGTCACCGCTAAGACCTTTATACGACGTTTATTCGACCTTTTAGTGATGATAATTCAAGTTATAGGGCCAAAATGTTACTTGGGAAGTAATAACATATGGACGAACAGTGCCTAACAGAATATGTCAAAAATAAGGAGCAAACTGACATTAGAAAATACGTTCCAACGTGCTAATAACGCCTCTTTATAACGAAGGCCAAACGGGTGCCCAAGGTGTTAGGGAACCCGTTTCGTCGGGGCCATTTTTCTCCGGCTGATTGTGAATCCTTACTTATAATAGATCAATGTTTAAACCCGAAAAAAACAAGTTAACTTCTCGGGACATTTCAAACAAATTGTCCCAGTCCCAAACTAAGTAAAGCTTGTAACTATGGTAGCAAGATAACGTTGTAAATACTTACTTATATGGATATATTCATACATATACATGGTGGGTCAGAAAATATGGCAAATAATTAACCCACAGTATCGGCAATCGATTGTAAGTAGGTATATTGTATAGGTCTTTTTTTTTTTTTTGAGTTGGTAAAAAAATATATTTTGTATAGGATTCAGGCGTCGCTCGCACAACCAATCCCATATACATTTTTTTTACCAACTCAAAAAAAAATAAAGACCTATACAATAAACTTAGAATCGATAGCCGATACGGTGGGTTAATTATTTGCCATATTTTCTGACCCACCGTGTATAAAGAAACATACATGAATCGAAACAAACATTCGTGCTCATCACACAAGGTTAACGGGCGGGATTCGAATTCACGACCAGAACGGCAGCCAGGCAGGTGTAAAGGTAAACTATGATCAAAATAATGAAATCTTCCCTAAATAAAAAACTATAACTTAACTAGATACTGTACATATTTAAAAACACGGTTTAGTTTCAAATTGTGTGTTAGTTAGCGTCGATAGATTATATAGGTATATCAGCACAAACTGAAGTTTAAATTATCAGTATTTTGAAACTGTACGATAAATAAAATATCTACACTCAGAGCAAAGAAAAACGGATAACTTTATATGGAAAATCCTATACAAAGTGACCCGATTTCATTAATCTCCAGTGTATAAAAAAAATCTTTTTAATTACAAAAAAAATCAAGTCACTTTGTAATTTATTTCTTTATTCAACATTTTTTGTAATTTCTCTGAAACTGCTGTCTCCAATAATGTGTAAGATACCTAGGTTCTTCTCTATTTCAAATTACATAGATACCATATAAGAATGTAATTAAAAATAACGAGGTAAGTGCTAAACAATGAACTAACCTGTCGTTAATGCGTACGCGGGGTCAGGACACATGGCGTCGAGCGCCGGGTCAAACGGCCTGTTCTGGTCATACTGCAGTTTCGTGCCCACAGATTGTTCGTACCCTAGTCTAGTCGCACTCGCGAGCGCCTCATAGTTCAGTCGTTCCACTCTAGAGTCTCTCTGGTCCGCCGGGGCCTCGTAAGGCTTTAGTTTGCCACTGTAGTCCGTGAAGTTCAGTTTGGTGAGGGTGGACATGGGCAGGTCGAGCGCGCACGGCGGCACGGCGGCTTCGCGCGGCGACTCTACCAGAAGCATGCTGACCGGACCGATACCGGCGACGGTAACGCACTGTCAACACCTCATCACCACACCATACTACTTATAAATACAAAACCGCACTGTATTTTTGAATTTATTACTTTTATTACCACCTATTTGGTGCAAGAACTTTTCAAATGCGTGAAAGTTGTAAGCTACACAAGTGCCGATAGGAAAGCTTCGTCGCGGAGCGCCCGTTGCACCGTTTCGCTTCGCGCCTGATCGCCGACTGCGAGCTTTCGGGCGGAATGAGAGGGCGGCCGTGGAAAATGTGGGCCGAGTGCGAACGAGAGCCGAGCGCGCACGAGCGCCGCCGGAGACACACGAGCGCCGCCGACCTGTCGCGCCACCTGCTACACGACCAACTGTTGCGCAACCGTTGATTTTTTTTGCTAACCCTCCATGAAAATTAGCGCAAGCACCTAAATTAGTTTATGATTGTTTAACGACCTTGCTTGAACAAATAAAAATGAATAACAAAATATGTACTTTTCAGAGACGTACTTATTTTTAGAATTCATTATGTAAGTTATTCAAATAAAAATCTGTCATCTCACGCTTCAAGTGTCGGTATAACAGCTCTACAATGTTAGTTTAAAAGCAAATTGCTTGTAAATTTTGATTGTTTACGACTAACCATTGTTTCAGATACAAAAACGGCGGTGTTGGGATTAAATTGCCAAGAACAATACTTACTTACAAGTACCACAGCGAGACAATCAGCGAGCGCCACATCTCACCCAAATGACGTCCAGTGAGTTTGCAAGAATTCTCGTGTTTCAAGTAGCGGAAAATTCTGGTTATTGTGATAAAAGTTGGTTACACGTTTTAATTATTTCACTGTGACTAGACAAAAGGTCCATACCTATATGGGTTATCCAACACGAATACACTGTTAAATTATACATATCTACTTTGCGGCGAGTAGGTATAGTACCTAAATAATCTTTACTTTGGTAGCTGTCTCATTTACTTAGTACGTAACTGTTCCGCGTATCATGCATATTTTATACAACTATACCACGATATAGCACATGTCCACACGCACGACTTAAAGTGCCTATGTAGAGTCACTTAGAAAAATAATTAAACATGTTTTTTGTCAAAATCTAATAATTTTATCTCATGACGCAATTAGGTATATATTTTTATTCCAAATAAAAACTTAAACTGGAGATTGGTAAACGAATTTTAGGCGAACATCTGCCAAATTACGCCGTCAGATCATGATTTTATTGGTACTTGTGATTGGCACCGCGGCAGTTTACTTTACGTCTTCATTAGTCATTACTTGGCATTCACAAAAAAAGGTATATTTCTCTATTTTCGTCCGTCTAATCCGCTGCGTTGTGACGGCGGCAGATCGTAATTACATATAAAATAATGACTCGAGTGACGCATGCGCGACCTTGACGTTGATTCCTATTGTTTGATAGCGGCCGTGCCCGAGACTTGGAAACCACTTGAATTTTAAATTCAGTTACTCCATTTGCATTGTTCGCAAGTCGCAACGGCTGTTCACCGAACTACGGTGTCGATAAGTATAGCGACAGATGCTCCAAGTATCAATTTCTTATATTGTCATAAGAAGATTTTCATATGATTCGGTGGGAGGGCACGAGCTAGAGGGCGGCGCTGTGCCAGAATCAGGTCAAGTTACAAGGGGGTGGGTTTCAAGGGTCACAAAAGGTACCAAGATGGGGCGAATCAGGATAATAGGCACCTGAGCACGTGTGCCGCCGGATATAGAGGGGCCATTGTCTGTAGGAGGAAGCGATTTCGATGCGCCGAAAATGCGAGATGCCGATTCTTGTTATTTGGTATTTCTATGGTTACCTTCATTACTTTTAACGAGCTCTGCGTCGCTTAATGAGTGTGAAGGATAAGATTAAGCTCATTAGTTGCTTAGTCAAGTAAATAGTGATAAGCGTTAAATTTTACAAAATTTCTTAATCGTTTAGATAGCAATTGTGGGAGAATAAAATCTAGGACATTATTAAGGACAACGTACCTAGTGTGCCCTCCTTTTCAAAGAATCAATAAAAGTGCACTCAAAATGCTATTACCTACCGCTGCGCCTCAACGCTGAAAAGGAAATGGCGCGGGAAATGAGTTTTCGATATTTGAATAAACGTGCGCGGAAATAAACACACGCGGGATATTGTCTATGCGCGAACAATCTCGGCGTCATCGCGCGCTGCCTCAGGAAATAGAAACGAGCGAATTTTAAAATAAGAAAGTTATTAAGTTACTAAATTATTGTAAGTTACGAGGTATTTAGGAACATTAAAAATTTAAAAAACTTATTACGTTTTAAATTATTGAATGTCTTTAGAACCTTTAATGGGTTCTGCAAACAAAATAGTCACGCAAACTGTCGGTGCAAGAACAGAAAGCGAATTACGCATGGCATGAGCGTAATATCGATCGAAATGGCAAAGCCGCATTGAAATAAGCCGACCGCCGATCGATATGCACGGAGACGCCATCAGCGGTGGTTTAAATTTAAAAATACAATTTACCAAGGAATTCCCTGCTTTGAATTACATTAAGTGTAAACAATAAAGCTAGCGAGCGTATCGGCCGCGGCAGGCGACGGAAGTGCCAGATAAACAATCTTTTTTAGATAAAACATTGAAAAACAGAACATAAATCTGACGGCGCGGGAGCACTTCATCCAGAAATGTCAAAGCTTTATAAATATAACGGGCGCATACGATTATCCCGCCCTTTACGATCGACGACTTAAAAAAGACTCGAGCACTCCCTGTAACCTTTGCGGTAATTAAAAAACGGTACATCCGGCTGTTAGAGGTAATACAGAACTGATTGAATACTAATTTGAAATTTAGAATAATTTTCAAAAAGGTCCCAAGGTTAAAAACGTTTATTTCCTGTTAATCAAGGACGATTTGATATGTAAAGACGTGTCACGGCAATAAGTATCGTATTTTATTATTATAGTTTTGGAAAACATTTAAATTTGATGTGGGCAGGTATTTGTATAAGAAATCTAAATATATAAAACTCAAAGGTGACTGACTGACTGACATAGTGATCTATCAACGCACAGCCCAAACCACTGGACGGATCGGGCTGAAATTTGGCATGCAGGTAGATGTTATGACGTAGGCATACGCTAAGAAAGGATTTTGCGAAATTCCCACGGGAACGGGAAAAACGGGATTTTACATTAAATATTTCTGCGCATACGAAGTTGCGGGGAAAAGCTAGTATTTCATAAATTTCATGGCAGTGTTATTAGAATCACCGGGTTCATTGTCAATGCCACTTGCTTTGCAACCTCAAAGACAACCCGTACTGTTTCTTTAGGTACGATAATTAACTTTATATGCGATACTTTTCATCAAGTGGGTTTTTGGCCGCAATACTTCGTGGCAATACTGTTATTGATCTAATTAAAAACAGTACAGGGGAAACACTCTTAACTTAATTACTTACTTCCAGTCCCAACAACTCATCTCTGACAAGAGAGGGCACGAGACATCCATCCAATTAAATTTCAAATCGTCGATGACATAATTGTTATTGAATTTAATCGTTATCAACGTGCAATGTTGATTTGTTAATCTGCATTATCTGTGCTATCTACCATCTATTAGAAGAAAATAGGATTAAAAAAACATCCGGCGATATATTGTGAGCTTAGTCAATCTTTATTCAATCACAGTGCAGATAACTAGACATTGAGCGTTATCTGGCAAGCGATTTGTGAATCAGTGGGATATCGCATTCATAACATTGTTATCACTTTTACTACTGAAGTGAATGGAAGACTGAATGACCCGTGTCAACGTGACAGTGTTACAAGTGTTGTGACAACGCGCCAATGGCGGAGCGCTGCCCACGCCGTCCGCCTCCCCGAGATAAAGTCGGGGATAAATAGCCACTGAATATTTTTTTATTTCACGATAAACTCTGAAACAATGCAGTGTATTATTTTTTGCGTCCGGAAACGTTTTTGAAGGTTACACGCATTGTTCAATACCTACGTAAATTAACGATAAAGAACGTATATAATATTTATATATAGAATAAATAACAATTGTGAATTGATACAATATAATAAAATAAAAGGGTTCCGCGATACAGGCCCTGAGTCTAGTGCGGAGACCGCTGCCAATTCCTGTCACCTTATTATGCATAAGTAGGCTAATGTAAATTCTTAATTGTATTTTTGTAAAATTGTATGGTAAATAAATATACCTATCTTTAACATGCGTATATATATATACATATATATACACGTATAATATACTTTATAAAATGAACTTTATAAAGCAAATGATAATGATATAATAATTTATTGATTTACAAGAATATGGTATACAAAGATTGCATAAAAACATGTAACTAAATTTCATCCCATCAAAAACATAAATGTGAAATAAGATTTCATATGTCGATTCTTGAAAGAAGTCAGACAATAGTAAATAAAAAGACTACAAAAAATCTCGTCTTCGAAGGGATTGTTAAAATAGGAAACGTAAGTGGGTGCCTATCCCTAACTACTGGGAGGAATCTTCAAGTCACCGATAAAGAGGATCGGCTCGGCACAATTAAACCCGCCACCTAATAGCGGATAATGAACACTCGGCAAATATTTGTTCTTGCAAGGATTCCTCCGATGAACGTAGACCCGCAAATACGGCAATTAATTAAATTCGGCGGTTCAAAGGCGCCGCCGGGGGCTTTGTCGGCGCCCCGGGCAATCCGACACCCGCACACAACACCGCGTCTATTCAATTTCAAACCCGCGACCAACTCTTCACTCCTCACGCCTTCCCCAAACGATCAAGTACCTGCAAAACCCTGTGAACATCGCAAAAATCTCCAATTTCAACCAGTGAATCGGTTAAGCGGGCGTGGGAGCGACGCAAGATAAATAAGCTGTTTAATTTATAATGTACCTAACTGAAAAGAACAGCGCTGATAATGCGTTATCGGTTCCACGAACCACACAAATGTCCAGCCTCGACAACAATATGGTAGGTACTAAGAGCATTATACACGGAAAATTCCATTAAAGATTTCACTCTACCGAGAACTCATTTTTATGGTGAAGAATTCTCTAAAAAACTCGAGAATTAAAAGCATGAGATGACGGCCATCGGATCTTGATAAAATGCGTTGTGTAGTCGTATGAAAATGTTAATAAAATTTTATTGAAGCATGAAATTTTATCAGTCGCCTTGTGAACATAAACGCGGCATAAAGGAGGAGGCGATAGTATCGTTCACATTGCTGCGACGGCTGCCCCGTGTTTTGGATTGACAGGCTAAATAAGATTAGGACTCCAATCAAGGCCACCAGAAATAGGTGAATGTAGAAGAAAGGAGTCGTTGAATGGACCCCTCGCAAGGGCCCTTATTAAGGGCTTATTGAAGGACAAGGGCCCCTCCGCCCGGGCGCGGGGAGCACCCTCCAAATTCACAATATGTTAAAAAATCACCCTTTGCTCTTTTGGTAGTGCGCTATAACCCTTGAAAGCCAATTCCACGTCTTACCTGTCTACTTGTTCAAGGACTTATTATGTACCCGTTTTACATTGTCACCGAACAATGAATACTTTTCACGGATAATCTGATTTGGCTTGATCCTTTTTTGATCTGACAAAATATTATTCAAATTCTATTTTTCTATCTCGTGCGATGAATATGTTAAGCACTTAATAATACTTGAATGGAGCACTTTAATAGGGTTTTTATACAGCACGTGCTACGGCTTGTACTCTACATGTTTTTTATTTCACATTGTCTTTGCACGAGTCTTTTTTTTATCGACATCTAAGAATGAGCCATTAAGGGATTGATTATTTGAATGTTAAAGAAGACCCAAGTACTCGCTCTGAAGCTTCGAGTTGTCATCCCAATAAGACTGTTGTTATCAAAAAATATTGTATTCTCTGTCTCGCTCTGCCACCCTTTGTTCCAATTTTCGTAGATCGAAATTTGAAAAGGTTGCGCACGTGCGCAGGAGTGTATCGGGTTGCACCGGAAGCTTGCCAGTTGAAGCACAATGTCCACCGGATGTGGCTGCTCGAAACGACACATATCTTTTTATTGATATCTTAGAAAGCTCAATACTTTTCTTGTCAACACTTCAAATCTGACAGTTATGAAGTGCCGCGCTGTTAATGGCATCGATACCATTATGGTCGGTCTATTTGTGACTGTGGCAGACAATGGGTGTCAAACATATGTTGTTCACGTGTAAATGTTTATACCTGTATATGCAATCCTGGTAATCAAATCAGATATCGTCATATATATGACGGAAAAACGGATTCAAAAACAGAACACGACTCTCTCTCTTGTCAGTGACATGTTTCTTTTTGCGGGGCTAGATTCTATTCATGAGTTTGCAAAATCAGATTCGTTTTAATCAACACTTGTCATGTTTTGGAGGAGCACTATGTTATCTATTGTTCCTATATGAATAGGTTCCAAATAAATATGTTGTAGCGAACAACTAAGGAGGATAAGTAAGGAGACAAGTCCAAAAGCTGTGCTTCTTCTAATATTGAAATTGTAATCAAGTGTGAATGCAATGCACTTGGACAATGCCGGTTGGCCTACGTCGCTACGCGGCTCTACGACGTAGCGCACCTGAGCTGAAACGCATTGAGCAATTGTTCCTACGTCCGGCGATTTACTTCGCAACGCGAGGATGCACCTACGATCCCTTGCGACAGCGCGGATGCTTCGAAATTGCACCACTAACCATACACCTTATTAATACGAGTGCAATTGCAAAATAATGAATATATGATGTTTTTTGTGCGTTAACCTTCAGCTTTGTCGGCCCAGTTGCATTCGTTGGCCACGCTCGAGTTGTCGCGAGGACGCGCGAGAAATTCGCTTAAGTACTCGTACTTCGCTACGTCTTACTCGCGTAAACCGGCTTCTGACATCGATATGGTTGCCTCGTATGTCGTTTAAATGTTCGCTGATTATAATTAAGGCTACGAGTCTACTTAGCAATACATGTGCGCATATTTAAGAGATCTTTACAATGACGCTCTGTCACATAGATAATCAAATGAGTCACTGTTACAAACCGATTAATATAGAAATTAAGGGCACTCACCACGCCATACCATGACAGGGTCCAGCTCCGTGGTATCCCTCGCGCGGGAGCTCGGATGCAAAAACATAGCTTAACCAGAGTCCAGGAGGGACATGTTGGTACACACACCAGTTCACTTCGCACTCATTTCATTGATAACAGATATCCAAATAGTACAGCAGACAGAGCCGAATTTCCTATTAAAAATAGAATAAATCGTGAATGAAAACAACATACATAAATATGTGAGACAAATAAACTATTTAAGTTACTTTAAAGAAAAACAAAAGAAATATATGATATTAAAAAAAAGACAGAGTAAATAAATATAAAAGAAATGGCAACACTGAACTTTCAAATAACGAATGAAAAGGAATACTGGTAGCTGAACTTTTAAAACAATAGACGTGTGATGAGCACAAAGAGGTCTGTGTCCGAAGACTGACTCTACGGTGGAGTGCTTTCGAGCGGCGAGCGGCGGCGGTGGAAGGGGTGCATTGATCAATCTGACGAGCCACCGAGGTTGTGAACCTAGCCTTAGCATGTAAGTAGCTCCGTTCGAAAAGAGTTACTAATCCTATAATTTCAAGTCTTTGTCTTGGTAGTAATTTCCTTAAGTGTGTGTGTGTGTAAATAAATAATGTATATCATAATGGTAATTAAATATTAACGCTTCGAGTTGGTATAAAATTTAATTTTGACATGACTCATAATAATTGGCCTACGAACGAACGCTTTCCGTTACGCCTTTTCAGTGTCGCCCAACGCTGAAGTTACAGCGCAAGAATGAGACAATTTTCGTGGAGACCTCGGAACGACTGAAAGAGAGCGGAAAAACTGCGCCAAGGTCGAGTTGCGCACACGCAGCCGGGCGGAACCGCGGCGCATCGCATGTGTTCGACAACACTCGCCAGTCATACACAACATTTATACAACACCGTTTGATGGTCAATCTCCATTAAATTTCGCAAACAATGCGAGTTAATGCCGGTTAAGAATTATCGAGGAATCATTTGCCTTATTGACATGGAATCCTGTATACACAGGTTTTTTTCGTGGTTTTTCTTTATGCTAAATTTTTGTTACAGGTTCTTAGGGTTTAATGTTAAAAACTTCTCTTCTCTCTTTCTGTACCTAACTCTAATAGCGAACTTGCTAAATTAACTGGTTGTTTTGCTATAATTGACGACTTAAAACCAACACTAACATATTATACACATAAACTATATTCTCGGAATATCAATCCCTTTTGATTGCTTATAAGCTTATGCATTGTTTTATTAGCACAGCATGTCAAACGATGACAGTCTGATCGGTCGGATTCCGGCATAAAGTACTAATTTACGGCGTCTGTCGAAGCGGTAACGGCGACAAGCCCTCGAGATATACGCCCCACATCAATTGGAAGTGTAAATTGGGTATTCAAATGTCCGGGGTCGAGACCACCCGTGTTAACGACGTCCAAGAGTCTTGTCTACTTCGTTAATTTATTATTTCAGTAGCTGAGCGCGGCGAGCAGTCACAACATCCCGCGCTATGATTTACTACGCAATAAACACTGTTTTATAATCTAGTGGAAATAAGCTTTTATCCATGACATTGCACAGCAAACCCCCAAAGTTTCTGAATTCATACCTTTATCTACACTCATATCATAAACCCTCTATGATGCGTTCAAAAACCGCAAATTATGACCAGCATTAAGATAAACTGTTTGGTCAGAACAGATTTCTTATGTGTGAAAATGTTCGAATAGCTGTATAAGACCATCGAATTCGATGGTCGAACAGCAATGTCCGCCTATATTCTTCAGTCAGACAGAACGAAAGTTTGTTCCAAATTCAAATGTTGGCCCGATTTAGTCTATGATTTTTGAAAATCGAATGTGAAGCACTGGCGTATTCGAATTGCTGCTATTGTGGACAGATTTTGAAGCATCTAAGAGGATTTATAAAATGAGTGAAGATAAAGTTGTGTATGCAACTGTACATAATTAGGCCTTAAAACACTCGTGCGATATTATTATGAAACTCGCCTGGCGGCTTGTTTCATAAAACCCCACTCGTGTTTTAAGGACCTTTATTATAAGCAGTTACATAAACTACTATTATGAACCTAAATTTCGCCACAAACACCACCATAATATAGAACATCATTACTTCAATGCATTCAATTTCTATTTTGCAATGAGTTAGGTACCTACTTTTTTTATCTTAAGTAGACTGGATGGGGTTAGAAACCGCCTTTAGTAGATAATAATCGTAAATAACAGAAACACGTTAGACTGGTAGCGTGTTAAGAGTAAAATTATCGATCTATTTAACACACAATTTAATTGTCTCTTAAAAGAAAGGTCAGTGTCGAAGGTGACTTAACATTTTACAGGCACTTAAACTTGCATGTTGCAGGGGCTCATAACTCGACGGTAATTAAGGACTTATCGCAAATGGTAGTTTAATGAGGTTGACTTTACCGCCCTGCAGATAAGTGGCTATTCGGTTATCTTTATGAATTGATAGCGACACCCCCAGTACAGTGATCGGAAGGCTATATTTAGTAGGTATGCTAATTACATAATAGTTCTACAACACGTCGAGTTCGTTTTGTAGTTTTTATAAAGCCCAAGTAGGTAATACCGTTTTACTAGGTATATTTATTAAATTACATTCAAGTAATGGTCTTTATCTTATTAATGCCTATTCAGAATATAAAGTACTAACCCGTGGCTCTTAAATATAAAATCGTCGGTAGTTTGAAAAAAAAATCGTATCTGCATGCCGAAATTGAGATACTTACGAGTTTTCTTTCAAGGTACTGACAAAATGGCTGGAGACTAGGTTCTTTTCGGCCATTTGAACGACGTCGATAAGACACACTTAGTCTTAGAGGATCTCTTAGATTCTATAAAGACACGATGTATTTTCCTGAATCTGTAAAGGGCGGCGGGATTAAGTCGGGGAGCTCGGGCAGGCACACGTTGATCCCCACCCGTCACAACAGTCGATAAAGGTGGGCACTCACCGGTATTGTTGTTGTTATAGTGGAGCACCGGGCATCGGGATTAAGTCGGGGAGCTCGAGAAGGCACACGTTGATCCCCACCCGTCACAACTGTCGATAGAGCTGGGCACTCACCGGTGTTGTTGTTGTTGTAGTGGTGCGCGGGCGGCGGGATGTAGTCGGGCAACTCGAGAATGCACACGTTACTCCCCACCCGTAACAACAGTCGATAAAGGTAGACACTCACCGGTGTTGTTGTTGTTATTGTAGTGGTGCGCGGGCGGCGGGATGTAGTCGGGCAGCTCGGGAAGGCACACGTTGCTCTCGTACATGTTCGGGGGAACGTTGGCGAGCAACGAACGCTCCTTCTCCACATCTGAGAAGAAAGGGTAGGTACTTATAGGTTCTTGCAACAAAAAGACGGCATATCTCGGTTACGTTTTTCAACATCAAAGATACGATCTGCTGCAACTAATCATAATGGGAAAAGTTTCCGGGAAACGTGGAGTAGGCTGTAGAAAAAAGTCCTGGCTGAGAAATATACCTAAGAAAGTGGCCCGGAGTACAGAGTGCTGCAGAATTAGTTTTCTGAGCGAATGGCAAAGCTTTAGAAATTAGAGTGGCACCTAACGAAGAAAAAAAAACTTAGTAAACCTGAGCGTATCAAGGACAAATTTTACAAGACCAAAATGACACCGAACTTGGGATTTAGGCGATTTCTGGTAGCCGGTATAGGATTTACAGGTATAGGTTTTTCTCAAAATCTTTTCTTGTGTGTCGTTAATTATATAGACTGTATCAGTATACTATTTTAAAAGCCAGTCCACTTCAAGATCTGGCTGGAGAGTTCTGATGTACTAACTATGTAGTAGTTTAGTCGACATGACTAGAGGGGCCCTACCTTTCTGCAGGATCTCGAGGTGCTCCCACAGGATGTCGCCCATGAAGGCGGGTGCGCGCGCCACGAACTCTTCGCGGCCCATGGCGCAGATGTCCTTGCCCTGCGCGCGCGCAAACTGCTGCAGCGCGACGCCCTCCAGGGAGAACTCGCGCGCCGCCCAGCGCAGCCACGCAGCCACCGCGGCCTCGCTCCACTGTCGAGGATCTGGGGACATACACGTCATATTAATCTAAATATATAAAAGGAATAGGTGACTATATAAATAATGATATATATAAATAAACGCACAGCTCAAACTACAGGACGACGCTAAGAAGGGATTTTTGGAAATTCCACCCCTAAAGCGGTGAAAAGGGGGTTTCAAATTTGTATTTTCTAACCGAATTCACGGGGAGAAAGTAATAACGTAAAAATTAGTATTAACGAGGGCTATTGGTAGTCATTACACTTAAAGTAGGATTCCGACGAGCGCGCGTGTGTGTGCTTATTAGCCACATAGACATAGTAATTCATACTGCATTATCTCATTGTCTGTTTCGGCTATCTGCCTACGTTACAAATGTTACAATCCTAACAGAGACACACACCATTATACTTACCTAATTCAGTGTTGTAAAAAGTATGGACGTTTGAAATGAATTCACGGACCAATCCTAATAATAAAAAATCGAATCGCTGTATCTTATCGCTAATTACAAGTTTATAACAATAGCGACAAACGCATAAAGCTGTGCAACAGCGATTAGTCGTGCAGCGCGCTTGCCACACAGCGGAACTTGCTTCAGCGGAAGCGAGCGACCTTCGGAACGCATGGGCCGCTCTGCCGAAGGATTTCTAATGTGGAAGGATGTGTGAACACTCGATCAACACCCGTATTAATCGAGTACTTTAAGTCTCCATGTGTCAATTAGGAAGATAAATAATAATAGAATTTAGATACAAAAAAAAAAATTGTAATTTATGCTGTACCATACGGCGGTCAGAATAAATTTTTCACACTTTGGAGCAGAACTAAAAAAACGTACCGACATGCATCAAAAGAATTTAAGCTAGTACCTAAGTAGAACTAATTTTGATTGACTTTTTCACCAGCAGATGTTGATAAGAAGCAATTATGCGGTTGTCCTTAAAACCTCCAAATTGGGTGAAGACATTCCAATAAAAGAACTCTTTCAAGTTTCAAAAGGAATCCCAGCGCAATCAATCTAAGCGCGCATAGCGGAGATTCTTCCAACAGTAGCAGGCAATAAAAAGTCAATCAATACAAATGGAGTTATGTGTTACAAATTGCACTACGCTCGGAACTTGACTTTTTCCCGAGCGCCGAGAGCTAGCTAATATTCAATAATTAGTTTAATTACCGCTTTTAGTCGGTGGCCGCCTTCGGGAGTTAATGTTTATGCCGTAATATGGGCCCTGGAAACGCTTGGTAATGTGGGTTTCCATTTCTCCCTGTCTGGAGAAATCTCCACGGATTTCTCACTCAAGATGGCCAGTAGATGATGTAAAAAGCTTAATGTCTTTTATATGATGGCGTGGCGTTTCATGAAATAATATAGCAATAATAGGGATGACGACAGGGAGAAGAAATCGAAATTCTAATTAGTCCGTCAGTCAGGTAATAAAAAAATAATAGACACGTATTATTTGTTTTATCAAATTAACAGAGAATGAATAAGTTAAAACGCATTGAAGTTGGAGAGTGGGGGCTAACTACGTCACCGTTAGGTATAAATCGTACCTAACCGTGCGTGACGTCACGCGACATTTCAACTGTATATATCTCCGTATAAGTTTGATTACGTGAAAAAAGAAAAAATACGTGTCCAATACTTTTCAATAATCTTCCTGATAGACTAAGGAAAAAAAGTCGTCGTCATCCCTATTACAAGGTAATATTTCTTCATGATATATTTTTTGACAAGTATGTTGATTCTATACACGGTGGATCAGAAAATATGGCAAATAATTAACCCACCGTATCGGCTATCGATTCTAAGTATATTGTATAGGTCTTTAATTTTTTTCGAGTTGGTAAAAAAAAAATGTATATGGGATTGGTTGTGTGAGCGACGCCTGAATCCTATACAAAATATTTTTTTTTACTGTGGGTTAATTATTTGCCATATTTTCTGACCCACCATGTATACTAGTAGGTAACATGTCAACAAATATAATGACCACTAAACTTATTAAAACTCAATTTAATATATTTTCTATCTAAAGATTTCAGGATCATTTCATAAAGTCAATATTACTAAATGCCACGTCTGTGCTGTTCAATGAACATTAAATTGTGCTGCAAAGTGGCCGCAGCCGGGGCGGAAATGGAGTTAGGTTCTTCGCAGCTCCACGACCGAATGCGAGGGAGCGCCTGATTGCGATGTCTACACAATTTTATATGGATTTATCTCAGTTTATATAGCATACTACCGGGCTTTTAGAGGACATACTGATGGTATTTTCATTTTGCTTTTCTAAATTGATATAGGTTCACTGTTTTAAAACCTCATCTGATCTAAGGTGCATTGGGGCTATTCCGATACGATTTTCGGTGAGTTGATAAGTGGTGTTAGTTTTTAGTAATTTGTAAAAGATTGCTTAATGTTATCTTAAAATAAATTTTACTGCTATTTAGTTAAGATAATGGCCTCTTAGGGTACATATATAGCTTCATGTTATACATTTAATAAAATTTTATATAAATATGTAAAAAAATTGGCACATTTTTTTTCACTCGGGTATGTTTCGAACTATGTTGGGGTTATTCCGACCTCATTAAAAACTGTGCTTTAAGACGTAGGATTTTAACTACAATCTAAGTTGGGGTTATTACGACTTCGTAAATATGGCGCAAAATCCTCCTTTGGCACAAAAACTGTCACTGCACTCGCCCGAATGCCACTAGCGACAAATTTCAACTTGAGGCCGCAAGTCACATAAATATGGCGCCCAAGTAAATGATGCCAATATAAAAATATTATTGCGTTTGGTAGAATTTTCGGTTGTTCGGAATATAACCAAATTCGGAATCACCCCAATGCACCTTATTTCAACGAATACTGACCAGTGAACGTAATAGTTATTAACATCTTTCTTTCCCTATTGCTGTTGAAAAATCAAATTTTTCATTTCAAGAACTTAATACTTTAAAAGAAAATAAGTAAGACAAAGTTACATAATTAACAACAAGTAGTACTCGAGTTTTTTTTATGACGTCGTCTCATGGAAACGCGGGTATAGGCTAACGGTAGCGCAGACTAGCACTCGCTCCTGGCTTCCGGGGCACTTATTTTTATTAATTAATTGTGCGCTCCATCGCCCGTCGCCTTTCTGATGATATGGAAATGCATTTTGGGTTCTCTGTTTATACTTTAACTTATCTAAGAGTAAAACGGCGAGCTTTGGCCAAAGAAGAAATTGTAAGTAGGTACTAAGTAGGTGATAAGATAATGAAATTTCATATTATTTGCCATATTATAATACATGGACTCTTAGATCTCACTTGGGCCTGGGATCGGTTTTATTACTATACCTATTCTTAATTAATACGTCTTATTCATTATTAAAATAAAATTTGCCCGAGGAAGGCAAAATCTTGCGATGATTTCTCGTAATAATGTTCAAGATTTATGTCAATATGATTCACTAGCTATCCAACTAACAAGAAGAGATAAATTCCGTCCGATTTATTCGATACGCAGCGGTTGAAACATCCCTAAGGCATTGTAATGCTGAATACTTACTCCAAGTCGGTATTAATTGTGGTTTGTCTCAACAAAGGCCTTGCTCGGTATGGTAATGAACCAATTTCATTAACAACCGATTGGGAGATAACGCTTGTCCGCCATCTCGTCATTGTGGAGGCTGTATGCATTTTATGTTCATCTTTTAGATCTCTACCTTAGATAGATACGGGTAACTACCACCACTGTTTACGTTTGGAATCGGTGCTTATCTATTATAAGAGTTGTTCAAGTTCAGATACTTTTTTTGTTTATTTTGTAGGTACCAATGTGTGAGTTAATATTCTAGTTAACGATGTGTCTTCAATGAGTTACTTCAAATTGAAACTCTGATTGCATGAAACGATAGAAAAGGTAATTTTAAGAGGGTTTATTCCAAAAGTTGGCAAACAGCAAACAAACAGCTGTCAAATAATGCGCTGTTTTCATTAATTTCTGAATATTAGGTACTGAATGAAAACATGAATAATCGCTCTATGGTTGAATAAAACGGTAATTTATGGATTGCAACAATAATCATAGCAACACGAAATTTCAAGTATTATGGAAGTAATATCGTTTGAAAACTTTCCATCGCATTGTCCATGCATTTTAATGAAATCTTATCATTTGAATGCCTAACCAACAAATATAAAACGAGACGCGTCATTCAACCATAGAATGATTACTTCTTTTTTAATTGAGTAATATTGAGAAATCAATAAAAACAGGGAAACATTTGACAGCTATATGCGACGTTGCCAACTTTCGGAATAAACCCTCTTAAAGTAATTTTTCTTATTGAATTATCATATGACTTTATTTATAGGGGTGAATATATTGGGTTGAAACATTTGGTCTGGTATTGCCAAATAACCGAAAAGCGTCGGTGGCATCAAGTAAACAACCAAAACAACTTTAGAAATGATGTGCGACGACACATTAAAAAAGCTATCGCCACACCCAGAGTACTAATTAAAAACTCCGATAAACAAACCTTAAAATTTGGGTTTTCAGTTTTATTACAACCATTCAAGAGTTGTGCTATAAAATAAATGAAAACCAGTTGGCTAACGTCCCTGAATTGGGTTACTGATAACGAACCAGATACCGAAACCGCACTTAGGACTTTTGGTGGCACGAAAATATTTGAAATAATGAAATTAGGAATCAGGGGCTATATTCGACGTCTTAAATAGGGATCCCCTTGTTCCCTATAGGATCGTTCACGCATCAAGTTGAACTTTAAATCTAATCGAGATACCAAATTATTTATTATTGTTAATTTCCCTTTAAAACTCTTTTTCAATTCTAGGGTTAATTGAAGTAATTTCTTTAAAATCTCAAAAACCGTGCTCTACATACTTAAATGTCAATAGTGTCAAATCTATATACACTCAACAGCAGTGAAAAAGGATCACTTTGTATAGGTTTTTCCATACAATGTGACCAGTTTTCATTGCTGTTGAGTGTATTTAGTAAGTTACACCACTTCTAACTCGAGAACTACCTATATTGGTCGGAGTGCCAGAAAATTTGGCATGGGGGGGGGGGGTACATTATAACATGGGTAAGACATACTTTTAACTATGAAAAACGCAGTTTCCACGGACCGCACTTACCGAATACCACGCGGCTGAAGTCGCGGGCAGAAGCTAGTTCACATTGGTCGAGAATACGCGAGCGTCTCTAACGTTTTGTGTCAAAACATACTAGAGGCGTTTTCAGGAAATTAGTTCGGCTAGGGCCAATTCCCCTAACGACCACGAAAGTGTCAAAGTGGCCTTTTCAGGGAAATGGCTGTGAAAGTAAGAAGAGGGAATGGCAGGGAAGTGGCCATTGAAAGGACATGGCCTTTTAAGGAAGGTGGCTGAACTAATCCGTTCTCAGATCAGTTCTAGTGCGCACCCAATAGCAGTGCATGTCCAACGTTAGAGCGGAGATTTAGCCGTCACATCCTGCTTGATGCGCAGGCGTCGGAAGCGCGAATAGACGGCGCGCAGACGCACGCACTTCCGCCGCCGGCCAGCGACCCGTCACCTGTCCTAGCCTAGCCGATAACTATAACGGAACTAAATCAATCAATGCACAACTTGACTAAATTTAGAAGGTGTTTAACTGAAAGTTGCTTTAACACAGGGATTTATCAATCCTGCAGAATAAAATAACAAGATCTGTCACCTGTCCCCTAACAATTGAGGAAGTAAATCAATTCATTATTTCACGTGCTTTTGAAGAATCGATTAGTGATATAATATGGTGGTGGTAGGTTGATCATGCAGTGTGGCTACCGTGCTCTTCTTCTAGTTTAAGTTAGAGGAGAAGTAAGGTGTTGAAACTGAACTTTAAGTAGGTTTTATTTGAGCGCCGTGACGATTTGACGTTCCCTTCGCATCCCAACGAAGTCCATTTGCCCGGAATGAGGTCCAAGATCGGACTTTCAATCCTAGAGCCCTCGATTATTATTATAAAAAACAAGCTAAGTACATTTTTAATCAATTGAGTAAATAAAATTATTTATTTTGTGATAAAGATAACATTGATGAAAAAAAAAACACGTAATATTACACAAATTATAAATTTGGATATTATAAATTTGGCTAAAAAGACTAATTTCAAAACCGTACGCGTAAAAAAAATACACAAAGGAATTATCGATCTATCGTAAAAAAATAGACACTGATATACCAAAGTTGCTTTTAAAATGTTAGTAGCGACCGCCAACAAAGGCAGAGGTGTGTGGCGGACATGAAGCGTCCATCACACGCATTACCATATGTAAATGGCCGTATGCGCTGCAGCGCTAACAGTTTTTGCGTGTACCTACACGGGCGGGGAGATGACTCGACCTGTTGTTTTGTCTGTTTTTAAACGAATTAAAAAAAAAGTAAAAAGGTTCTCAATTACCAATTCTACTCGTTGTTTGGCTCCTTTTATAACTTTCAGGACTAATTATTTTAGTACCTTTTAACATAATATAATTAGGAGTACCTAATACAAAAGTTTTCTGATCAGGTAGTACCTATTTAAATAAAATAAATAAATATCTTGGAACATTTCACACAAATTGAACTAGCCCCAAGCTAAGCAAAGCTTGTACTATGGGTGCTCGACAACGATATTAATACTTATATAGAGAAATACATACATATATAAATACTAAACATACATGACCCGAGTACAAACATTTGTACTCATCACACAAAGTTTGCCCCGAACGAGATTCGAATCCGCGACAGTCGGAACAGTGAACAGTCACTACCAACTGAGCCAAACCTGTCGTCAAATATTTGTAGTGTAGCATTACCTATACATTTTAAATAAATAATAGTTACTGATCCCCAACGTAATTTTACTTATCAGTGTTATTATCATCATAGATATTAAATTTTAAAATCGCACATAATACCTATGACATGAACAAAACCACAACATTGTTTGCATGGTGCGTATAGATTCATTCACGATGAGAACCTACACGCTGTTGTCTTTGTTTAAGATGCGACTAAATAAGCAATACAATTTTATTTCTTATTGTTCTCCTTCTAAAGTTTAAAATAAATTGGTGATATATGGTTAGTTAGTCGCGGCTTTTATTCATTAAAGCAACGTTTAAACACAAGTGGTTTGTACGCTGCGAAACCAGTCACACGTTCGCACTACATCGGTAACGTTAAGATATTTAATGACGTTTAAACATATTTATACCACAAGGTGTAACTTGGTATTTACTGCTTTCCCTTATTATTTGCCACGGGCGTAAATTATATGAGCTCTATTTTACGCTAATAACTTAAGTAGCAGATTTCTGAAGCGATTCCGATATATTTATGGCATTGAAATGCTTGGCGTGCGAGTACTGGGTGGGGGATTTAATTGTTAAGTAAAAATACTATTTTTTTGCCGCGACTTCGTCTTTGTGACGTTTCATTCATCGCAGACCTTTAAGGGATGATTTCCGGAATAAAAAAGTATCCTAGTGTTACAAGACTTTTGAAGGCCGTGAAATTTTAATAAATCGGTGAAGTACCTAGTTTTTTGGTTTATCCATTAAAAACAAACAATAAAATCTCTTCTCTTTATAATATTAACATAAGAGCTCTGTAGTCAAAGAGCGATGTTCCACGTTCAACAATTGTCGGACGCGTGCAAAACGTGTCGAAATGCAAGTTGAGCTTTTAACTCCGTCGCTGTCAGATCTAAATTTAAATTACAATGTGTGTGAGTTGTTCCTTTTGGCTCACCTTTCGGCACGCCGAGGCGCAGCTGCTCCTTCTCCCAGGAGGCGAAGGTAGCCTTCAGCGCCTCGGCCATCTTCTTGTTGGTGCCCGGCGTGAGCGGCGGCACCTGCGACGGTATGTCTGCAACAATAGTGATTCAATTGTAAACAAACTGGCCAAAATTATGACAAGCACACATATCATAAGGACTACTTGATCTAAAAATATAGATAATCTTTTTTAAGCAACTATTTAAGTCCCACTGTGTTCAGACACAGAACTGGAGAGGATTTGGAGTATAGTCCCCATGTGCTGCATAATGACAGGTTCTACATCCGAACTGTATGGTGCATTATATAATATATAATATGATGCAAGAATTGCAACACGAATTGAGTCCGTTTGTAGTGATTCTTAATACTTAATATGGTGTGCGGACAACATACCTGCTAGGACAACTTGACGACTTGAAAGTTAAACCGCTAGCCCTAGTGTCAGTTAGTTGTCCACTTCAGTTCAGTAAGAGTAGGTATGTAATCCTGTATGTATTTATAAATACAGCGGCGACTTTATCAAAAATTTCAGAATATAACTTCGATCACGATACAATCAAAAACTTAAGACATACTTTCGGTAAACGATGACATACACGATGTTTAACAAGAAAGTTGCTGCTAGAGGGGCCCATTGACGACATTTCAAAGCGAACCGATCAAGTCCAGTTCAAACTCAAATCGACAATCACGATTGCCATTTGAATTAATTAAATGAAATGTTAAAACCGACGACCGAACTGCATTAACCCAACAAATTGATAGCGTTTCGAGACGAATAAAATAAGTCAGAGATAAACAAGCTGAGATTAAATCTCGTAGTTGTGCAGGCTTCATTGATGAGGCTATATAGTTATAGTGTGTGCGCGGCGCGCGAGTGTGCGTGAGGTAACTCCTGCGCACCTGCCGACCAGTTCTGAGATGCGGAGATTTGTGCTCTCCCACGGTCGCTGCCCGGACCCAGCCTAGCACTACTCCTCATTTCATTTAACTTCTCTAAGACCGTTCTATATTAATATTAATGCCTACACATAGCTACCGGAGTTATGGGATCAAATCGAAGCAATTAACGCTTTATGTTTGATAATTCCGTCGATGAAATTGCCAGTTAATAATGCTCTGGTCTGATGACTAGATTTGTGGTTCAATCACGCATGAAACAATCATTAAGTAATGTAGACATTTAGCCAAGATGTTAATAATAATAATCACGGTGCAATGGACTCGCTCTACGCCGCCGATGTGAAGATTATATCATTATCTTTGGCTATTAAAATAAAGTAGAAATGAACAGACTAGAGACCTGAACTCACACTTCACATGTCAGACTCACAGTCATCGAAATAAGCTGGAATGATTTCCAAATCATAAACAATACAAATTACAATAACATCTCATTAGTAACTCGGGCGGAGCCGCGGGCGCACGCTAGTTCATTACGAGCAAGCAGCCACAATTAATTGCATCGATCCGGGTTGTGATTTACTCGCACTATATTTCTCGCACCTGCGTTTGACTCATTAACTGCGCATACGCATCGCACAATGCACTCTAATGTGCTCGTAATGATGTCCATCCTTATGTATTTGCTTCTATATACGTTATCTAGATCCTCTTGTCGATTGCCTGCAGCAGATTGGAAGAGTTATCTTGTTCGTAATATTAAAGTTTCAATACACGATTAGCCATTATCTAGGCATCCTGAGTATAAATTGTAAAGAAATTCAAGATCCATTTGTATCATTTTTGCATTGCTATGCTTTAGGTAAAGCTATGCTATGGAATGGATAAAGTCATACAGAGTACCTACAATTACCATATTCATTTACCTCATTACAGTGAAGATCAGTTCTGTAATTTTTAAAAGATTTTTGATTACTCTTGAACTACTGTAGAGAGTGGGTGAGACAGTATGACATTTAATATCACTATTGCATTCATGCTGCACTCAAGCGCATGAGAACATCGACAAGAAGGAAATGATGCGTAGACGTGTATTAAGAGACGAAAATCGTTAAAGGGACTCATTGACGATCATAACTCATTGTGGAGCCCTTATAGTCAACGATATGTGCTATAATTATCAACGGGATGCTTAAGCTGAGCATTAAGCTTTCGGAATTGCTCCCGGGATTAAGCAAAAACTAGAGAGTAAGACCTGTGTTTCCTTAATTAAAGTAATTAGCGAGTGATTTCGGCTTAATTGTCGTAGTTTCCGATGAGGGCCATCCGTTTGGGTACTACCGTTGCATTGGTATTGAAAAAGCCGTGGTGGCCCAGTGGGTCGCCCTACCGCCTCTCATGCAGAGGGTCAAGGGTTCGATTCCGACTCGTACCTCTTAAGTTTACTTATGTATGAAATACAATTTGAATTAACCACTGTGCTTTTCGGTGAAGAAAAACATCGTGAGGAAGCCTGCACGTATCTGCGAATTAATTCAAAGATGTGTGTGAAGTCCCCAATCCGCACTGGACCCGCGTGGGGACTATAGCCCAAACCCTATCGTGATGAGAGGAGGCATGTGCCCAGCAGTGGGACGCAATTAGGCTGCAGTAGTAGTAGGTCGTCGCCATACCTCCACGGATCAGGTTGTAGGCTTAGATCTGAGTATTCAGCGTGTAACCAGTCAATGAATGCCGATTCGCTGTCACCGCATTCAAAGATCTCATAGCTTAGTAGGTATAGTATAGTAGCTTTCAGGGTATCACTTCTTCTAAGGTTCTAAACATGCCTATCGTAAATATTGTTTAGGTAAGATTCCGTCAACCGTAACGATATTTGAGAGAGCCGCTATAATTTCAGCACCAATTTTTGGAAATTATGTAATTAGAAAAAACAGTCCGTTTTCTCAAATTGCATACGAATGGCTGGTCAATTGCAATATAAGATCATGAGCTTCATGATCATTCTTAGTAATAAAATGACTTTAGTAAGAGCTTAATAAGTGCAGTGGCTGAATGGATGCTGTTTTTATATTAATTATCGCTCTTCCTTTGAAAAATACCGCAAAGGATAAAGCAGCGACAATGTTATTAATTTATTATGAACGCGAACAAGGCTAAATGACGAGCATTCCAATACTTTGTATCTTGTTTTAGCGACAGTTTCGAAATAGTCTAGTTTTCAATTATTTTCAATTACTGACTAATAAAATCGTGCACCCGTTGAACTCTAATACAAGATCGATTGATTAAGATTTCTGTTTAGTATAAAGTTGAACAATTTGGGAATAAGAAGTTTAAAAAAAAACAATACATTAACGGGCGTGTTTTGAATTTGAAACAATGCTACCTAAAATCAGACCTTAGGTCAGTTGCATCAACCACATACGAAGGACTCGTCGTACGTCAAACATGTTCGCCAAGCATCTATCATTCCATACAGAAATATCATCTTTACCAAAAATATAACGGTTTTGAACATAGAAGAGTGGACGGACGGTTTGATGCCATTCAACATTAATCTAAGAAGAAACTTAGCGGCTCTGAGAGTTGTAGACCTCACTAACTATATTTTTGCTTAGCTTAAATAAAACAGAACTAGTGTCTATGTTATTAAAACAAAATTTTCAAAAATTCAATTGACTAAAATATTGTATTCAATTTTGAAACCTGGTCACAAAATTTCACGAGAATTGGTTGAGAAAGGCGACGTAGCAGCCCAAACCCTCTCGTGACTAGAGGAGGCCTGTGCCCAGCAGTGGGACGCAAATAGGCTATATAGTGGTAGGTAGTAGTAGAAAACAGACATCCGGACATACGAAAGCAGTTTTGGCCAAGTTGAAACAGAGACGCGTCGCTCGCCTCACTCGCTCGGTCAATCAAGATTTCAATGAAATTGGCTTACGAACTACATCTCAACCTTGGGGCGTCGAGGCCAAATGTGAGGGTGCAAGACACGGACCCAATCGTGAATGGCGTAGATAAGCCACAATGGGCCGGAGATGCGCCTGGGCAGCCGCGCGAGGCCGACCTTCGGATACGGCTATGTAGGTAATTGAAATTTAGGGATTTGGCTAGCATTTTTGGATACTATGTGTAAATTTTCAAGACACCAGCTGAAAGCCTGAAACACACCGAATGCGTAAGCAGCAATGTGCATGACATAATATAGCTGAAAATTCGGTTAATTGTCTATAGGCACCATCTTAATATATTATTATGATGAAGTAACTTTTACACAAAACATACATCAGCACACTTTAAGAAGCAAATTAAAATGTACTCATTTACAGCACGTTTAAACGGAGATTTTTACAAATATAATGAACCCATTTAGTCCATAACTACTACTACTACTACTACTACTACAGCCTATTTGCGTCCCACTGCTAGCACAGGCCTCCTCTCATCACGAGAGGGTTTGGGCTATAGTCCCCACGCGGGCCCAGTGTGGATTGAATTTAGTCCAGAATCCCCTCCAAAAATGTTATTGAATGAATCTATTAAAACAATATGCCTCAACGGCAATGATGTGCAGCTATAAATTTTTCCATACAAAGTGACCCAAATACATTGCTGTTGAGTGTAATATGATTATGTATTAAATACACTCAACAGCAATGAAAACGGGTCACTTTTTATAGGATTTTCAATACAAAGTGATCCGTTTTCATTGCTGTTGAGTGTATATGGTATTTCTTGACATAACAAATTAAGTTAACTTGCAAAGGAAGACCTTCGTCTTGTCAATTTACAGGGAACGTTTCAGAGGTCAAAAGATAGTAAAATGCATTTTGCAGAATGTCCTTAAAACAAGGTTAGCGCTGTCTTATAGACGAACAAAAAGTTAAATGACTATCATAAAATAAGTTTTACGTTGTACAATCGCGGGTATCGCAACTGTATCTTATCGCGAACAATGCACGCGAACTGCTATTGAATTTGTACAGTCGAGTTCATTAATATGTGTACACTTTTGTACTTTATTCCGAAGGAGTAGTACACAAGTGTGTACTATATTGGCGCACTCGAGTGTACATAACGTGCATTGTAAATGCTCAGTCGGACAACAGGTGGCGCGGGTAGGGGAGCGGGCCGACACTTGTTGCGCCCTGTAATTTATACCCAACAGATATAAATGTAATAGCTTCATTGGGGCTATAGGTTATTGCATATGCTTTACAGAAACAAAGGAATTGGGAGCCTTAGAAGGTGCATTTTTAGCATCTGATAGTATCTGAATTCAATCGAAGTATTTCTCAATTCTTAAAAAGGCACTTAATCATCCTTTTTGCTATTCATACTGCATATCTTTATTGTTTTCAGAACTTCAGCGTGAGTTCATCATGAGAAAATTTACGATTTTTCCAAGTGTTTTCCTTCAATCATGTCTCCACTGACGTCACAAAACGCTGCACCGTATTGGCTACCGGTGCATTGTAGTTCCGTATGTAGCCCCCGACATGACCGAGCACAATAGTGTCACGGAACAAAAGCTCGCGCCATTTTGACCGCCATTGTTATTGTGCGCCGTTTGAACTTGGCGAGGCGCGTGCGTCGTTTCGCATTCAAATTGTCTTCTTTAATTGTCCATAATCACCTTCTTTATTCACTTACTTATAATTTTCAACGGTTTCTCTGAATGAAACGCATAAAGGCTGACAACATTTTAAATTTGCATGTCCATTTTGTTTTTGTACAGTCGAGTTCATATGTCTGTACATATTTGGACCTTACTACAACGGAGTAAGATGAAAAAAGTGTAAATATATTGGCAAACCTGACTGTACTAGCGACCCGGCCCGGGTTTGCACGGGTACCTACTAGAGGACCAAATTATACACAAACACCCACGAGATTTCCTCCAAGTATCTACTTATAAGTGAAAACAGCATGAAAAGCCGTTCAGTAGTTTTTGAGTTTATCGTGAACAGACGGACAGACGTGGCGGGGGTTTACTGCAGTAACGATAAGGAAAAATCCGTTACGACCGTGTGAAAAGTAATTATTCAATGCTTTTCCAAAACTGATCATTTGTGTTGGGTTGTTATTCTCCCGCCACTCAACCATGAATAAGGGAGGGTTCCTTTATAATGCGGTAAAAATGTTATTTCACAAACGGTCCTGTGGCCACTCATGTGGAAAATGAGTCCAGAGAACGCTTTGCATAATCATGCATGGCTATGGTATTAATGTTTACCCTTTAAATTAAATTTGTTTCATTTGATCGGTCAACAAATTCCAAACACCAGCAGACCCAAGAATAGTCCTTTTTGCGGTTTGAATTCTCAAATAAGCTCCGAAGTGTGCGTTTTCCTTAACAGTTAACTTATAAGAATTACAATTTCCTATCTATTGTTTTGATAGGAGTAGCTCAATGCCAGTCTACTAAACTCTAGAGAAACATCGACGTCCAAATTAATTGAGAGCGAAACTATTTCAACACGAATACGAACATGGCTGTAACTATTAGGTATCTATATCTATTGACTTTATCTTTCGGTGATCTGTAGCGTCGATCACGAATGTAGGCGAGAGACCTTTGCTCAATGACAGAGGCGGCGCGGGCGCATCATCTCATTGAGCGCGCACCGGATGGGCCAATCAGCGGCGTGAATGGACGCCCCCGCGCATGCGCGCCGCGGCTGCCGTTATTAGCTACTACTAGCCACCGTTCCTTTGTCATATCTGTGAATTGTTGACATTTTATGGCGCTCCGTGAGGAATGTGATGGATCGTAAAACTTGCTTCATTTATATGTCGTCATTTCGTTAAAACTAGCCACTTAGGCCGATTTGCACCAACGCTGCTAACCTTTCGGCCTGTAACTTGAATTAAGTCGATACCTCCAAACCTGAGTTAAGAGGCCGACCCCAGGTTAGCAGCTCAGTACAAGTGGGCCTACCTCATTTAAATACCTTAACAGAAGATGAGGCTACTTAAAAAAACACATCTCCAATAATAATCATCCTAATACTATAGTCTGTTTGAGCGTTTCAAGGTACTAAAGCCATTTAAAAAAGACTTCCCTCCATTTTTTACGTTATTAGTTCTTGCCACGGATAGTCAGCTTGTAGAAAAAAAAAACATTGTTTTCTAACAATTCTCAGATTATGCGCACGCACAGCACAAGGTCTTCACTTTCAAGATCAGCAGAGCATGTGGAGGCTCATAATTACGGTAATGATCGTTGCACAACGGTTCAGGCCTGCTGACGATGTTTCCAAATGGTAATAACGCTGAAGGACACGTGTTTACGTGTTTCAGACGTGGAGAGTGTTTCGCCCGAGTATAACCTTATATCTATAGCCTTAGTTTACACGGTGCAAGACGTTGCGTCGCATACGCAAATCTGTGTTTAACAGGAATACATGCGCCAGTAGACGACCATAAGGTAAAGAGAGTTCATGCATTTTAAGTGGGGTTTTTTCTGCTTCTGCTTTTCAGTAATCCTACTTACTCCTGACTAAAAAGCACTGTTAGATTTATAGGACACTATGGACATGTATACGAGACCCGATGTGACTTTTAAGTGTGTACACGAGTTGGACGCTGTTGAAAAAGTGCGCACACATTGATCTCGAAGGCCTCAAACAAACAGACCGTTTGCAGTGGACTTTGTCGAAGGATTTTCTCTAACTCTATTGCCACATTGCCAACGACTCAAGCGTGTAAAACATTAAATAGGCGCCCATTCGTGTGTCTGCAAACGATACGATACGCGATATTAATTCATGTGTTCATATTTTTCTTGCGGTCACGCCTCGTTCACATCCAGGACAAGAGTACGTGAAACCGAGAGCGTTGCGTCACGGCTAGGATGATACTCGCCATTTTCACAACCGATAATGACCGACCACTTCGAATTTCAATAGGGCTCGGTTTGATGGATCGTATTTTACGAAGTTGGACTAAGTACGTTTTTACCCGAATGCGCCAGAGCGAGGGTTATGTTTTTCAAATGTATGTGTGTATACTTCTTTGGCAAGCTCTGTAGCTTAAACGGTTTGATGGAATCTAGCTTGAGAGAGTTCGTTGAAGTCGTCTCAATTGTGAGAGTAAATGTGTACCAACTTTCAATATACAAAAAAATCAGACAGTCGTGAAAATTAGGAAAACGGAGTAAATTACACTTACCTTTTGGCTTATTGAAAGCTTTCATCATGACTTTGATTCCCATGCCTGCAATGGCCGCCGTCGCCTTAACGCGAGTCTGCTCCGGTCTCGCCCAACAAGGCTTCAATATCTCCACAGTCTTTCACTTATATTTAAACAATATATTAATAAATGTCTTTTCTTATATTCACAACTTACAATTTAAAGAAGATCATTAAATATCACAACTGTTTCAATATAGTCCTCCGGTCAGTCTAAACACTCTTCACTGTTTTTCATTTTGCCGGTGTTTTTGTCACGTCACAGTGGAAAAGTTCTTTTTTATTTTATTACAGTTCATTGTTTCTCGAAGTCGTTACACCTAAAAGATGAAATGTTAATGGATTTTGCACTTGACTGTAGCCGTTACTGAAACGGTTCCTCAGCAATTAAGTAGATAACTAATTCTGACATGGTAAAGCTCTTCGCGCTATTAGTGCTGTGTGTAGACAAAGCGATATTCAAATTGCGGCAACATTCCCACAGGTGTGGAGTGCGGCGCTTCCGGCCCAGTGCCCCCCGCCCGCGCCCCTCGCACCCCTACCCCCGGTTCCCACCCTCTGCGGGCTCGGGGTAGTTCCCACACCGACCACTAACCATGACGGGCCATTTCGCTAACTTTACAGCTTGCGTCAAGTTGACTACGAGGTTAAAGTACGCTCCAATGACTATAGATACACTCAACCGCAATGCAATCGGGTCACTTTGTATGGAAAATCTTATAAACAGTGACCCGATTTCATTGCGGTTGAGTGTATTTATGATGCGGTTTTACTATGATTTATAAATGGACGATGTTCCAACGGCTTTTTCATTTCAATTATCTTTCACAGCCCCTACAATATTGTAATCGATACTCGATATCGTGTTGCACTCAAGTATTTTAATCATAACCATATAGATGCATAAAACATGTTAATGCGCGTAACAAATTGATGAAATTGCCCTACAGTTCAAGGGTTAAACATCTTCATTTCATCTCCAAACATTCCAATAATGGTTAAAAAGGGGTGGCTTTATTGAAAATGTTTATGAAAGTACCTACTTGTACTTATTGTTAATCACTTAAAGCAGTGTTTTAAATGAAATGTTTCCGTTTTTCACACGATTATAAATTTCAATTCGATTTCCTTTAATAACGTACTTCCACATTGGCCTTTAGGCAATTTCGTATACCTTAGTATCTGCAGTGGATATTTTATGACGTAGGTAGTACGTAGTATGTACTCTACTCGTATGTTAGGTGATAAATATAAGTCAATGAAAATTGACATTGGTCAGTTGTATCAGGCTCATATCTCATAACTACAATATCGGCAGTCGCGCCGAGTGCCCAATGCGCCCAATCTAACTTACTTAGCGCAGATGGGGGCGACGAATTGCCCCTAATAAAAATCACATTTAGAACCGATGCCACATTGGACATGTTGATGTACAGACAGGCAAATAACGCTGTCGTTCCTTTAATATTTAACAAAGAAATTCAAGATTAGAATTCATAGCTCATGTTATTCTATCGATATGAAGTTTTACCACCTTCAATTCAAAGTGACTTGATTACAAATTGATTTAAGATAAATGATACACATATTGTCATGGAATCCTTAGGTTACTAGTTCAGACAAGTCGAGACGTAAGTATCGCTGAATAGGTCGCAGTCAAGTCCAATATTGGAGGACAATGGCTGAATGATACATCGTTTCTACTCGTCATACGGAGTGTAAAGCGCACTTTATGTTATTAAAGGTCATACGAGTT